>JAVSCE010005012.1:0-216466 GCA_032199065.1 Smutsia gigantea | reverse complement strand
ACTTTCCTCTTAGAACTGCCTTTGCTGCATCCCACAGAGGTTGTGGCTTTGTGTTGTTGTTGTCATTAGTCTCCATATATTCTTTGATTTCTGTTTTGATTTGGTCGTTAACCCATTGATTAATTAGGAGAGTGTTGTTAAGCCTCCATGTATTTGTGAGCCTTTTTGATTTCTTTCTAAAATTTATTTCTAGTTTTATACCTTGGTGATCTGAGAAGTTGGTTGGTAGGATTTCAATATTTTTGAAATTACTGAGATTCTTTTTGTGGCCTAGTATGTGGTCTATTCTGGAAAATGTTCCATGGGCACTTGAGAAGAATGTGTATCCTGTTGCTTTTGGGTGTAGAGTTCTGTAGATGTCTGTTAGGTCCATCTGTTCTAGTGTGTTGTTCAGTGCCTCTGTGTCTTTACTTATTTTCTGTCTGGTTGATCACTTATTTTCACTCTGGAGTGAGTGGTGTGTTGATGAGATGAATCCATTGCTGTCTATTTCCTCCTTTAATTCTGTTAGTATTTGTCTCACATATGCTGGCGCTCCTGTGTTGGGTGCATATATATTTATAATGGTTATATCTTCTTGTTGGACTGACCCCTTTATCATTATGTAATGTCCTTCTTTATCTTTTTGCTACTTTCTTCGTTTTGAAGTCTATTTTGTCTGATACAAGTACTGCAACACCTGCTTTTTTCTCTTTGTTGTTTGCATGAAATATCTTTTTCCATCCCTTCACTTTTAGTCTGTGTATATCTTTGATTTGAGGTGAGTTTCTTGTAGGCAGCATATAGATGGGTCTTGCTTTTTTATCCATTCTGTTACTCTGTGTCTTTTGATTGGTGCATTCAGTCCATTTACATTTAGGGTGATTATTGATAGATATGTACTTATTGCCATTGCTGGCTTTAGATTCGTGGTTATCTTGGCCTCTTTAATAAGGACATTAATCCCATTCATGAGATTAATAATCACCTCCCCAAACCCATACCTCCTAATACCATCATCTTGTGAGTTAGGGTTTATCATAGGAATTTGGGAGCGGGAGTAGAATGCAAACATGTAGAATGTAGCAGAGTCTTTACATCTAGCACTGAGTGTTGATGGTAAAATTCCTTGCTTCAGGTAGGCCACATACTGGGCTTTAGGTGTCTAGCAGTCAGTGTCGTAAGGAAAACCTCAACAGTTACCTAATTTCCAGTTTTTGCAGTTTAAGAGCATAATGACTATTCAAGTGAAGTACACATGTTCAGGCCAAGACCAGAAAGCAATTTTCCCTGAGGGTTCACCTTAAGGAGGACACCCTGCCATGTCCTTTGAACAACGTCCTTAATAATCTCCTTTCAGTCAGCACAGCTCTGAGTCTCACAGGTCTGTTTCTTAGAAGGCTGTGTAATGCAGGCCAGTGGCATCCTGAAGAGGCAAATTCAGAAAGAGCAATTACCTTTGTTTTACAGAAGTGCTCACATAAATTGGTAAGAAAGTACAGAATAAATATATTTAGTCATATTTTATTCTCTGGAGACTTTGAAGATCCAGGGCCTAAATTAAATCTTTCTTTGTAATTGCTATTTTCCTTAAAAGCTCCCTGTAATTAAAAGTATGTTTTTTTTTTAGTTTGAGTACATTATATACAAAACCACTAAATAAAGTTGAAGACAACAATAAAGTGAATTTTAAGTAAGAACTTCGTCTTTAATCAGTAGACTAGGAAGATTCTAAAATTGTGTATCTGGTGTAAGTACTTGAGAATTAGGAATTAGAGAAAAGTCTATATCATTATCTACTAAAATAGTCCCATTATTTTCTCTGTCCCAACCAGTACAGTACAAGAGAAGAGGCAACCTAAGATTTGTTTTTGCCTTTAATAGATACCTGGAAACTTGAATATATATGTCTTCTAATAACACTATAAGGTAATTTTCACCCTAATTTTAAAGGATAGCAACTGCAAGTCCCAGTACTCATCTATGTGACATGAGTGTTAAGTGTCAAACTGTGGTTTGACACAAGGTCTAGGACTACGAAAATCTATGCTCTCTCCGATATGCCAAGCAGCCTATGAGGAGTTTTACCAATGTTGTTCTCAGAGCACCCTGTTGTTCGCTAAGTTACTTACTTCCTATTTTTTACAAGATTTGATCTAAATTATTCCATGGCTGAACTTATGTTCCTGTGTTTGAGAAGAAGGTGTTTCTTCAGAACAGAGCAAGTTTACTTCACTGATACATTCATTTACTCACTGAAAGGAGTTTATTAAGCACCACCCTGTTCCAGGGTCCTGCTCTTGTTTATTCCCGAGCAAACAGAAAAAAACCTGTGTAGAGTTATGGTCTAAGAGGGGATCGTTATTCTTTTTATTTTGTTTTGTCTTATTGAGGTATAACAGAGCATTGATAAACAACAGAATGATTTGGTATTTGTATATACTGCAAAGTGATCACAGTAAGTCTAGTTAACATCTATCATCATACATGCTTACAAAATTTTTTTTCTTGTAATGAGAACTTTTAAGATTTATTCTCAACAACTTTCAAATATGCACTACGGTATCAACTGCAACATCATGCTATATGGGACTGTTATTGTTGATGATGTTTTGGTCATCATTGATCATTTACTACATGCAAGGTCCCATGCTAAGCACTTTACCTGCATTATTGTTTTTAATCCGGAAAACTCTGTAAGTGGTATATTACTATTACTGTTTTCACTTTACAGATAAGAAAGTGGTGTTGTAAAGTGGGAAGATCTTTTCTAAAGGTACACCTTTAGATGTATTGATCGGCTTTTGCTGCAGCAAAAACAACTTGAAACTCTCAGAGGATTACAACACCACTATTTATTTCTTGCTCACGAATCTGTGGATAAACTTTGGATGAGTTGGTTTAACTGGGCTTGTCTTGGCAAACGGCTTGTCTGGGTTCAGCTGGACCTGGCTCCAGACTGCGGGTTGGATTCTTCCTCTCTGAAAGAAGATCTACTGCCTGAGGCATGCTCTTCTCAGGGACAAAGGAAGAAGCTCAAGGAGAGAGGAGAATTTTATGATGGCAACTGGCAAATTACCACTTGCACTTGCATTCCAGGCTCATAGCCAAGTCATAGGTCAAGCCCAAAGTCAGTCAATCAGGGAAATAGTCTCTGCCCACATTAGGGCATGGCAAGAATGGAGAGGGTAGGAAAAATTGATCATATTAAGCAACAGCCCTAGGATTCAAACCCAGGACTGTCTAAATTTAAACCCTACTGTTTTAAGTACTGTCCTATTTTGAGTAAATAGGAATCTATCTTTCTTTGGGTTCATAACTAGTATTTTCTGAATAAAGTTTCTAGTCAGGGATAAGTTTGCTGAATTTTTTCTCAGTAATATAAATTTAAGAAGAAATATGGAATTTCAGTTATTGACATATAAAAGATATCATCTGTAGCTATGGTAATAAAATCTTTGTTGATTACCTGGCAGATATCTGATGATTTCCTATAGCATATAAACATTCTCTATATTCTACAACTCTTCAGAAATCCACAATTATGTCTTCAAAGACATCAACTGCTTAGTAATATATTCTGGTACTTTAAATCAGTGTCATAGTTCTATGTAAATATAGATGGTTATTACTTTAAAGCATTTGGTCAACAGGGTAATATCAGAGAAACTCCCACTAGCTCTGGTGAACATACTCTGAAAAACCTACATCATCAGAACAGACACTGGTAGATACTGCTGGGGGTCGTGCAAATGTTACAAGTCCTATACATAACAATTCAGCAACATCTATCCAAGTTGCAAACCCTTTGCGCAAACCGTCCTGTTTCTGGAAACTTATGTTTCACATATATGACAGAACAAATACAGGAGATTATTTTTTACAACGCTGTTTGAAATAGCATAAAATTGGAAATGATCACAAATGCCCACCAAAAAGGGTATAGGTTAAATAACTATTACAAACTGCAAAAATAATGAGAAAACCCTGTTCTGATAAACAATCTGAAGATAAAATTTTAAGTGAAAAAAATCAAAGGGTACAATAGTGCATGTAATTTTTATATAAAGAAGGGAGACAAGTTAAAATACATCCAATTTGCTTGGGAAAGATGAAGAAACTGATAAATGTATAGGGTAGACAGGGACAGTATTGAGGAGGAGTCTTTTTTGCTACATGACTTTTTGCGGTGTTTGGATTTTTGAACCATGGAAATAAAGGAAAATAAGAGAAAGGAAGTAAAGGAAATTTTTATCTAAATTATACTCCAATACCAGTATTGGATGTTGGATACCAATATAGCTATACAATATAATGTATAGGTCTTGGGGCTAATGCATAGTTTTCATGGGGACTTTCTATGTAATTTATTTGAAAAGTATGTTCTAATTCCACAATATGGATGAATAAAGTGAAATATCTTAGAAATAAGTTAAAGGAAAAATGAGGCAAATGAAGGTTGATTTCCTGCTACTGTTGGGAGACAACTTTCTGTATGTCTCTCATGTTTCTGCATCTCTTACAACAGACACACTGACTACATTTGCTATGGACTATTTTCAGAGATGTTTGCATGGTGAATAGCCTTGGAAGCTAAAGAAACTGTCTCTCTCCAGAGCAAAGGGGCAAGCATAATTTCTAGTTTTGCTTAGGTGGGAAGGAGTGTGAAAACACAGCTCTGCTTGGGCCTGGAGTTCCTCCTTGAACTAACGTTCTTCCACATACAAAATTCACATCGAATCCCAGTTTCTTTTCCAGGATAAGACCTTGGCTGTCCTGTGCTCCTGCACTTCAGGTTACCCTCTATCCATCAAGACAGCTCTGCTTTCAACTGGCCTGCTTTGTAAAGAACCTTCCTGCCTTTTCAATTTATTCCTATGACAAAATTACTGAAACACCTGCCTCATTCTCTTTTGGAATATTTGGAGAAGCCTGTTCCTGTCTGAGCAAGCAGGTAATGGGGCCAACTTGTCCACCAGGGCTTTGCAGTGGGCAGGGTGGCTCTTCACTCTGGCACAAGACGGTCTCAATCCCACATCTGTGACTTGATGCTTTCCTGATTGGACATCTTTAGCAGCCTCTCTTTCTTTGGCTGGATCTAAATTTTTGTTCTGGCTGTTCCCTGAGACCTGAAACTTAGGAATCCACGGTTCTTGATGTTTATCCATATTTTTGCTGTCCTCTACGTAGACATATACTATCTAGGAAACTGCCACATTCCAGTGCACACAGTCTGAGGATGGGACTCTCAGACATGAGAAACAAAGCTGTCTGAAGCAAGGGAGTCTTCAAAGGTACAGCTAGTGGTTGGCTGTACAGCTCTACCTCCAGTGGCCGCTTTCACTTCTCAGCAAGATGTTTCGTAAGAGTTGGTTTTGCTGGATCGTCCTGGTGGAAGGGAGCACTCTGAACTTGAGCCACTAGACTATCCAGATTTCCATTTAGATTTTGGGAGTTTCCTGGCTCTCTGGCTCTCAGGATGTCTCTTGATTGTGGCTGAGGAGCTGGGAATTCCTCAGCCTTGACTATCTCCTTTGGCCCTTTGGCCTTTTGACCCTTGAAAGAATTCTTAGTTTCATCTCTCACATCCTTATCCTCTGGAAACATTGCTATTGTATTACCAGAGTCTCCAGGGATATAACTTACTCTCATTCCTTTGCTCATTTCCTGCTACTGCTTGACTTGTAGGCAGCTCTGAGCTTGCTTCTGTCCCACCCCCCAGCACAGTCCCACTGTGTTGGGTTTTGACAATAATGTTGGGTATGAGGACATAAAAAGTTCTCTCCTCCCCTGTCTGAATGAGGTCTGTGAATCCATGATCAGTATTAAAGAGGGACTGTTTCAGGGCAATGAGGAGAAGATGGAGGCCTATCCAGGGCAGGGACTAATTTTTTTGTGGGCACATGTCTTCCTGATCTGCTTGAGGGTTTCTTCCAAGGAGCCTGGTGACAGCTTTGGAGTCAGCCCTTGAGAGACGGCGACTGGGGAGAGAACGGCAGACAGGAGAGGTAGGATTGGACCTCACTAACCAAAACTTCATGGATTCAAGTCCTTTTCTAAGGACCACTGTGATTGAATTTAGGGTCCATCCAGATAATCCAGGATAATCTCTTCATTGAAATTTCCTTAATTTAATCACAATAGCAAACCACTTTTTTGCCTCATGGAAACATTCACAAGTTTCAGGGATTAAGACCAGGATATATTCTGGAGGGGCATTAAGCAGCCTACTATACACGTATTTACATTCATCCTTCAATTTAAAGTTCAGAGACTTAGGGGTCAGTTGTGTGGCTCTAGGCCAGAGTAGACAGTGAGTGAGGACAGAATTGAACATCTTTGGTTTTATTTTGACAGTATTTATGCACCCTTCTGGAATGATACCTCTATTTTCTTCTTCTATGTCAGCTCATATGCAGGGAGAATTGTAGTCCTCAAATATCCCTTCACTTAGGGTATTGAGGTAACTCAGTTCTGGCCAAAAGGACCATTTGTTATCCTAACCCAAGTTATTGGTTCAGTGACCCAACTGGAGCCCATGAGGCTTTTGCAAGCTGTATACTTTTACAGTGGTACTTGAACCTGGGAGAATATAGCCCTGGACTTGTTGGGAGCCACCCTCCCACCACATAAAACTGAAGAATAAGGTCAGAAAAGACAGCCTAGAAATAGAGAGAGGAACTTATTTCTAATGACATCAGTTGAGTCCCACTGCTAGAGGTCAACTTTACTCTCAGATTTCTTAGTTACATCAGACAATTCCCTTTCTAGTGTAAAGCTTTTTCTAAAGTATTTACTAAGATTTTATTTTGCATGTAACAACACATCGAACTAGGAGCTTTTAAATTTAAAAGCTATTAGGAAGCTCAGGGGCTTGACATTACAGGATGGCTTATAGAGTAAAAACGAGGAAGTTGGTTAACTTTATAATGATTGGTTATTACAGTGGGGGTTTCCAGATGGCAGGGATTGGTTAAAAGTGATTATACCACTTTTAAGAAGATGACTCAAGTTTCTCTTATGATTATTAGCAGTGTTTATGAGAAGCAACTGGCTAAGTTTCGCTTGTTTTGCAGAATAAACTAACTTAAGTTTCATTTATGTGACTTAAATGGTTTTGTCTGCTTGGAGAATTTCCAAGTCTGGTCTCCCTTCTGTATTTAATTTTGACACTACGAGTGTAAACGGCGCCGCTGGAGCCAGCAGCACGGGCTGCGTGGCCTCAATTGTGCAGTGGAATCCGATGGAGATGCTGGGAGAAGGTGGGATGAAGACGGTCGGCAGAGCTTCCAGCAGCTGGCGGCATCAGTCCCACGGCTACCAAGGCAACCACACTTTCCAGAGGAAGCCTCACCTCGTGGGATCTCGGGAGATCTCGGGAGTTGTACCGGCGCAGCAGGGAGACCCGAGGTGAGCCAACCTGGATGCCCCACGTGCAAGAAAGAGGGAAAGGGGGTCCTCACCTTAGACTCGCCTGTAAAGAGTGTGGCTCACACCACCTGAAACGAACCCCTGGAAGCCTCAACCGAGAGTCACAGTGTTCGGGTAACTCGCCTGGCCAGGTGCCAGGGAAGTGCTCCGCCCAGGGCTCTGCACCCGCGAGACTGCCCAACATGGGCACAGCGCATGAGCAGGCTGAAAATCTAGAGCCTTCCAGGCAGTGAGCTGGGCTTCTGGCACGAGACCCTGGGGCTCCATCGTGTGCCAGGTTCGAGGCCGCAGCAAACCACACACAGTTCCTCCACACACCCTCAGGTCAGTTGCTGAATTGTATTTTTTACTCGCAAACAAATGATTCCTCACCATACATGTGGGCCCTCTGGTTATGGTTCTTTTCCTCTGTGTCAGCCCACTAAATGTACATGTTAACTGTAGGGATATTGACTTAGCTGTGTTAAATAGAGCACTTGCAAATATTAAATAGGATAACAGGTGTAAAACATGCATTATTTTCAACAACTGTGAGGAACAATTAAGGTATTTAATTTTTATAAATTATTTCCATGGGTGAAAAGATATTTAATGTAATTTATTGCTAGAGAGTCTTTTCCCTCCTTACTGTAATCGGCACTCTCAGAAGAAAAAAAACAAGGAAATAACAGGAAACAGCCTCTGGTCTTTGGTTCTTCAAGGTTGCCACCAGGATGCACAAGATAATATGGTCCATTCAAAGACAAAGCCTGGCTGCCAGTGTAGCCCCAGCATCACTTTTGCTGCAGCTCCTGCGAAAAAGTGCGAGATGTTTATCAGTCCTTCCCATTCGCCTCTGGAGACACATCAGCTTTTCTCATCAGAAATCCTGCTGCCTCTCTGGGGACTTCCCCATAGGACCCAGCCTTTTCTGGAACCACTTACCACATCCCTTTCCTCCAATCCTAGGAGCCACTGCTGTATTTGGGCAGCACCCTTCTTCTAAGCCTTCTCCTTCCTCTGAAGAACACAGCTAAATTTCCCTCCCATAAAAGAGCCTGACAAAATTGGACACCATGTGCCTTGCAGCTTTTGTGCTGGGGCAGGCAGCACAACCCCCGAGAGACATTGGAAACTCAGAACTTCTTGGAAAGGTGAAGGGCAAAGTTACCATTACCTTATCGTCTTTCCATTTGTCTCTTCTGACAGGAGGTAGCAGAGCCATTAATTGTTTGGTACATAATACTGCCACAATTGTCTGTTATCCAGCAGAGAAGGAATAGATATAGCAGGCGGGCATAGCTTCCAAGAGTAACTTACTCTCCTGTCTGGTCATTACAAACTCTCACACTGAAGCATGGCCAACCACCTAAGCTTGCAGGAGGATCTTTAGTTCCTTCCTGAGCACCCAATAGAATGAAGGAACAGACCTGAGTTTTGGGTGGGGATGTGGTGAGGATGCTGCTGCTGCAAGTTCCTGAAATGCCTCTTGGCCTCTGTGATATTATAGAATCAATGGCCTGGGTTTGTATCCTATCTGTGCCATTTGCTAGTCATTTAATATTAAGTAACTCACTCTGTTTCTCTGAGTCTCCATTTTTCTGTTACAGGGGACATTTATGCTGTCAATTTCATGAGGCTATTGTGAGAATCAGTGAAATACTGTATTTAAGATGTTTAGCATACTGCCTGGCACATAATTGCTGGTAAAAGTTCATCGTATCATTATTATTAAACACTTGCTCTGTTCCATCACACATTTTTACATCCCAAGTTTTAGCTGATACTACCATCTGTGGCCCACTCTCACTTCCAGGATTTGATGCTTGGAATATTTTTCCAGCTGTAACCTTTTGCCAAACCACTATATGGATTTTCTCTTTGTCTATGTTGCTTTCCTAGAGTTCTGGATAAATCTTTGTCAGTTCCTCTGACTTCACAGACTGTGTTGGGCACACTTTCACCACATACAGTCCAATTTTCCATGTGAAACCAAACTTATATATAATCCCCTTTGGCTCATTCTATGAAGATTAACATGTTCCTACTGCCCAGAAGATTAAAGAAAGGCGACTTGAGACCACTGATCCTACCACAGAATTGTATAGGTTTGTGCTTAGCATCAAGGATTACATTTTTCACCTCCACACCCCAAACTCTCATGTTCAAGAGCAACTTTTCATTCAGCCTCAGCCAAGAACAGTATTAAAGTTAATAGAGAAATCCAGTGAGCAAGTGGGGTGAGCATGGAGAAGACAGGAAAAGCAAAGTAAGCAAAGAAATCATCTAATTCTTAGAAATGGTAAGGACTCTGGAGCTGATCGACCAGTTTGACAGCTCAGAGATTCAAGTAGCAAATATTTAATGCACATAACTTCCTTTGTATTCATCTCTTCCCTCACCAGCATAGAACAATACCATTTTAGTGTGATTGTCATAATTTTCTACTCCTTTCACTTTTGTCTCAGTCCTGGAACTGGTGGTAGACAATTTGTATGGTTTGCTTGTGCAAAGAATAATTTTGGTTAGTGGTTAGAGTGGTTAGCACACTGAGTTAAATCCATTCTACCATCATTATAGGCATGAACGCTAAATAGAAGGTTGTATATGTTTATTTAGTATGCAAATAAAATTTGTATATACTGTATACATTAGAGTGTTTTCAAGCATGTACCTCAATATATAATGCATTTGTCCTGAAAAATGAAAATTTGGCTAACAAGCTGGAAAACATAGAAGAAATGGACAACTTCTTAGAAAAATAAAACCTTCCAAGACTGACCAAGCAAGAAACAGAAAAACTAAACAATCACCAGCAACGAAATTGAATCGGTAATCAAAAAACTACCCAAGAACAAAATCCCTGGACCAGAGATGGATTCACCTCTGAACTCTACCAGACATACAGAGAAGAAATAACACCCATAATCCTTAAAGTTTTCCAAAAAATAGAATAGGAGGGAATACTTCCAAACTCATTCTATGAAGCCAGAATCACTCTAATAGCAAAACCTGGCAAAGACCTCCCCAAAAAAGAAAATTACAGACCAATATACCTGATGAACATAGATGCAAAAATACTCAACAAAATATTAGCAAACCAAATTCAAAAATACATGAAGAGGATCATACATCATGATCAAGTGGGATTCATCCCAGGGATGCAAGGATGGTACAACATTCGAAAATCCATCAACATCATCCACCACATCAACAAAAAGAAGAAGAAAAACCACATGATCATCTACATAGATGCTGAAAAAGCATTTGACAAAATTCAGCATCCATTCATGATTAAAACTCTCAACAAAATCGGCATAGGCGGCAAGTACCTCAACATCATAATGGCCATATATGACAAACCCACAGCTAACATCATACTTAACAGCGAGAAGCTCAAAGCTTTTCATCTAAGATCCGGAACAAGACAGGGATGCCCACTCTCTCCACTGTTATTCAACATAGTACTGGAGGTCCTAGCCACGGCAATCAGACAAAACAAAGACATACAAGGCATCCAGATTGGTAAAGAAGAAGTCAAATTGTCACTATTTGCAGATGACATGATACTGTACCTAAAAAACCCTAAAGACTCTACTCTAAAACTACTAGAACTAATATCTGAATTCAGCAAAGTTGCAGGATACAAAATTAACACACAGAATTCTGTTGCTTTTGTATACACTAATGATGAACTAACAGAAAGAGAAATCAGAAAAACAATTCCATTCACAATTGCATCAAAAAGAATAAAATACCAAGGAATAAACCTAACGAAGGAAGTGAAAGACCTGTACTCTGAACACTACAAGACACTCCTAAGAGAAATTAAAGAGGACACTAACAAATGGAAATGTATCCCATGCTCTTGGCTAGGATGAATAAATATTGTCAAAATGTCTATACTACCTAAAGCAATCAACAGATTCAATGCAATCCCTATCAGACTACCAACAGCTTTCTTCAATGAACTCGAACAAATAATTCTAAAATTCATATGGAACCACAAAAGACCCCAAATAGCCAAAGCAATCCTGAGAAGGAGGAATAAAACAGGGGGAATTATGCTCCCTGACTTCAAGCTCTACTACAAAGCCACAGTAATCAAGACAATATTGGCACAAAAACAGACCCACAGACCAGTGGAACAGAATAGAAAATCCAACATTAACCCAAACATATACAGTCGATTAATATTTGATAAAGGAGCCTTGGATATACAATGGGGAGATGACAGCCTCTTCAGCAGCTGGTGTTGGAAAAACTGGACAGCTACATGTAAGAGAATGAAACTGAACTACTGTCTAATCCCATACACAAAGGTAAACTCAAGGTGGATCCAAGACCTGAATGTAAGTCATGAAACCATAAAACTCTTAGTAAAAAACATAGGCAAAAATCTCTTGGACATAAACATGAGCGACTTCTTCATGAACATATCTCCCCGGGCAAGGGAAACAAAAGCAAAAATGAACAAGTGGGACTATATCAAGCTGAAAAGCTTCTGTACAGCAAAGGACACCATCAGTAGAACAAAAAGACATCCTACAGTATGGGAGAATATATTCATAAACGACGTATCTGATAAGGGGTTGACATCCAAAATATATAAAGAACTCATGCACCTTAACAAACAAAAAGCAAATAATCCAATTAAGAAATGGGCAGAGGACATGAATAGACACTTCTCTAAAGAAGAAATTCAGATGGCCAACAGGCACGTGAAAAGATGCTCCACATCGCTAATCATCAGAGAAATGCAGATTAAAACCACAATGAGATATCACCTCACACCAGTGAGGATGGCCAACATCCAAAACACAAACAACAACAAATGTTGGCGAGGATGTGGAGAAAAGGGAACCCTCCTACACTGCTGGTGGGACTGCAAATTAGTTCAACCATTGTGGAAAGCAGTATGGAGGTTCCTCAAAAAACTCAAAATAGAAATACCATTTGACCCAGGAATTCCACTCCTAGGAATTTACCCTAAGACTGCAGCAGCCTAGTTTGAAAAAGACATATGCACCCCTATGTTTATTGCAGCACTATTTACAATAGCCAAGAAATGGAAGCAACCTAAGTGTCCATCAGTAGATGAATGGATGAAGAAGAGGTGGTACATATACACAATGGAATATTATTCAGCCATAAGAAGAAAACAAATCCTACCATTTGCAACAACATGGATGGAGCTAGAGGGTATTATGCTCAGTGAAATAAGCCAAGCAGAAAAAGACAAGTATCAAATGATTTCACTCATATGTGGAGTATAAGAACAAAGAAAAAAACTGACGGAACAAAACAGCATCAGACTCACAGAACCCAAGAATGGACTAATAGTTACCAAAGGGAAAGGGACTGGGGAATATGGGTGGGAAGGGAGGGATAAGAGGGAAAAAGGTGCATTACGATTAGCAGATGTAATGTTGGGGGGCCATGGGGAGGGCTGTACAACTCAGAGAAGACAAGTAGTGATTCTATAGCATCTCACTACGCTGTTGGACAGTGACTGTAATGGGGTTGGTGGGGGGGACCTGATGAAGGGGGTAATTTAATAACCATAATATTGCACATGTAATTGTAGATTAATGATACCAAAATTAATTTGGCAATGCAGAACTCATTAAATACATCTCTTGAGGGTGAGCAACATTTTTGAACTTGAACTTTCTAATATGTAAGTGGAAATAACATCTACATTTCTTGCCTTTGAATGTCAGTAAAAAAATGAATATCAAAATTCTTAGAAAACTAGACACCACATTGGTTTAAGGATTTATGTTGTCAATAATATTAAATATTTTCTGTTCTAGGCCCATTTTATTAAGTGTTCAATGGTTAAGCCCATTATTTGACTTCTCCAGTAGTTTATTTGTCAACCATGGCTTTAGAATCATCCAGATAGATTTTTTTTTAAAATACTAATGCTCAAGAAACACCCCAGATTAATGTAGAACCACTGTGAGTGTGACATTTTTATAAAACTTCCTCAGATTATTCTTAAGTACAGCCAAGATCGAGAGAATCCTTCCCTGTTTGTGGTTAAGGTATTGCATGGAGAGCTCTTCTCAGGAAAATTGATCAAACATGGCCGTGTGACACTAGTACAGTGTCCATCTCCATGGTACAGGACTGAGGGCAGTCCACCAATGTGGGGCTTCCAGTGCTGAAACAGGAAGTCCCAGGCTGACAAGATGAAGCTGGTCACCCTAGACCCTGAATCTGTAGATGAGTTGTACGATTCTGAGAGAGGTTTTATTCCTTCCTGACCTGAGGGCCTGGTTTGCGGGTGGGTGCTCTGCCAAAGCCCGTCCTGCTGTCTGGCCTTAAACGCGGTCCTGTGGTGATGAGGTAGTTGCTGCCCCAGTACCCTGCGACCATGAGAGGACCGTCAGGAGGACCATGTGAGATGTGGGCCTGGAGCCCTGCCATGGCTGAGCAGCTCAACCAAAGCCAGACATGCCTACTTCCAGAATTCTTATCATGTGAGAATGCTAGTTTAAATCATGATTAGCTGAATTTTTTTTTGCTTTTTGTAGACATAAGTTCTCAGTGCATCCAGGGCCATGACCATTAAAACCACATAAAATCAGACATTTGTTTTTCATTTCAGAACTGTCTACAGATCCTGTTTACCACTGTTGGCCTCAAACCTTCATCTTTGTTAGCTGTCCTGGTTTTCTGTTTTGTTTGGCTTATTAGCACCATACCCGCCTCCCACCCCACCCCACCCCACCCCCCTGCCGGCAACCCCCAGCCACTACTGGTACCCACCCTTAGCTGGAATACAGACTCTCTTCCCGACTGTGACCAGCACACCCCTGAGAATGACAGGTCTGGGAGCTCACACCTTGGTACCACCCTGACACTTGCAGGCAGCAGGGTGCTGCCTGGACCAGGTCTTGGGGACAGTGCGCTTGGTCAGGGCTTCAGCTGGTCCACTCACTATCTTATGATCTGCGAGGAGGAAGGAAATCAACTTTGCTGTCACTTTCACTGAATCTCTGTTCCTTCCATAATGCAGAAATGTTGTTGGTTAATACTTGCTAACCAAATTGAAAAGAACTGACAGAACATTATACCCTAGAATTTGAGAATATAACCATGATGATTCTTCTACATTGTATTTCATTACGCAGAAATACGTATTTCACTTGATGGCTCTGATCAGCCCTCAGTAACTTTGCTGAAAAATTACATCACAGACTCTAACAGCAAATGATGGAGCTAAGCCTGTGAAATCCAGTGTGTTCTTAAGAGAGAATAGGAATGTGCATGCTGTCAAGCTCGTTTTGTTCCTGTTCCATTGGCTCTTGCTGAGAGCATGTGTTGCTTTCTGAGAGCCAGAGCTGTACATGTGGGCCCTGGCAGAACTGTGCTCTGTGCCTGACTCACAGGAGGCTCTGCTGGGCTCAGACTTCTCTAAAGTGTTCTCACCTGGCCTCTTCACTGACTGCTTTTCTTTCCATTATTATTAAGGAAGTCAATTTGGCAGTGACAGCCGCACTTGCAATAATATTGAAATCATTCTTTCCACTACCGCTTCATTCCTCTGGTATTCCGTAGAATGCACTTCAATCTAATATAAGTTGGTAAAAACAACTCTCAGCCGATAGGCGGTACAGTCTCTTTCATTTGCTTTATGTGGAGCTTATAGTGTAGAAATGCATATGAATGCTGGGAAACACTTTGAGAGCAAGGAAGGTGTCATGCCCCCGTGCACATAACTGCACCCATGAGAACATTGTTCGTTCAGCACTGAGGAAGCAGCTCTTCTCTCTCTTTTTTGAGCATGTAGCACCCTACCTTTGCCTGTAATTTTTGGAAGGATGGAGAGATATTGCTTATTATGAAAATACCTTGTTATTTAGTGATCAGACATAAGGAAGCCAGAGGTTTGTGCAAACACATTCATAAATTTTCTCTTTGATTAAAAAATTAAGGCATGCCAAATACATGTGGGATGAGCTTAAGGGATTCCTTCTTGTCTTGAGTTTTCTCTATCTTTATTTCCTCATCCGCATTTTCTTATTCTATATCCTCTCTTTTCCACTTTTTCTCTTGGGCCCTTGCCCTGCCCATTATTGATTATATCAACCATTTTTTTTCCTTTCTAGGGAAGACACACTGTTGTGTTTGCTTAGACCAGGTCATTTTCCCTTCTTTACTGGAGACTGCCTGCCTACTCTCTGTAGCTCAGCTGAATGTCTCATCCTACCTCAGAAGTCTTCCTGGTCCATGAACAGGCTAGGAATCACCTCTGTTTCCCTAAGACCTATCATGCAATGTTTTCTAATCGGTTCCTCTTTGGTTTGCCTCCCCAGGAAACAGAAAATTAAAGGCAGGTACAACATCATATTCTTCCAAACTTCAGCACCATCATCAGTGCCCACAAATAGTGCTTACTAAAGGTTTTAAAATCAAATCAGAGTATGTAGAGAACATTATTGTACAATTCCTTTATTTCCTAGTAAAATATAGATAAATATTTGCATACCTCACAAGGTTGTTAGATTAACCTCTGTAACATATGTGAGGGACGTGGAATATTGTCTGACTAAATGGACACTATTCCTTTTACATCCCCTCCTCTCCCATTCTTCTCTACTGTTTCTCATTATTTGGTGGCCAGAGTCTGTTTTTAGACTACAAGTAGGGTGTAATAGGAAGAGAGGCCAGAGCAAACTATGTCGTTTGACCCAGAGTTTATAACACCATGAACATCTATGTTAGAAATTATATGGTGTGATTTGTATAGATTTGTAGAAAAAAAAGAAAATTCAGGAAGACTGAGAACAAAGTAGAAAAGGCAAAAACTGAAAACAACTCTGTTCATAAAACATGAACAGAGATGTTCATTTTCAAATTACTCTTATAAATTGTTTCTGTTTCCTTCTGTATTGCTGAATATTAAAAATGACTTATCATTATTAATATTCCTTCTTAGGTTATCCAATTACTAAAAAGTAAATTGTTGGCAACACTGTAGCAAACCTTATAACCAAGATGCTGTCAGAGTAATAATTTTGGTTTTACACTGTAAAATATGTCCAGAATGATTGGACATTGTTGCTGATATTATTTTATGTGTTTGCTTTTTGTAAATTAGGATGAAGATTGCTTTAAGTATTTCCGTTTCTGGTGTTTGCATATAGCCACATTAAAAACTGTTCTTTTTGACATTCTTTCTCAGTAAATTTCTCATTCCACTGGAATGGAAGTCTAGCCAAATCCTTGCTCTCCATATGGTTTATAAAGATTTGGAACATCCCATAAATGGAAAAACTGACCAGTTATAGTGAAGCCTTCTGCAGTTCTCATCTTAGTACTTAGTAAAGGAGCTTTTATTTTGGCATTTTTTTCTTTATTTTGCACCTTCTAGAGCCACCTTTATTTCCCTTTAGTGTTCTTCAGTTTGTCGTAGAAGTAGATTTGTTTCTTGTTCTTTGTTTTTTACCTTGTTATTATGGAAAATTTCAAACATGATTCAAATTAGAAGAGTATAACAAATGTCTCTGTACCACCACTCATTTCAGCATAGTGAGCTCATGGCCCGTCTGGCTTCTTCTAGCTCCCACCCACTTCTCAGCCCTCTCTGGATATCATGGCATTTTGTCTATAAGTATTTCTATATGTATTTCTAAAAGACAAGCATTCTTTTTTAATCACTACCACACAGTGATCAGCTCCCCTTAATGTCAAACATTTATTCAGTGTTTACACTTCCACATTGTTTTCTAATGATTTTTATTTATAATGTGGCCCAAACATGGTCTATACATCATGATTTACTGATGTCTACTATATTGTTTGCATTCTGTGGGCTCTCAGTGCTTTTCTCTCTCATTTGTTTTTTGTTTCCTGGAACTTGTGTTCTATTAGAATGAAGCCCATACATGATTTTACATTTTCAAGTAGCCACATTAAAAATAGTAAACAAATTAGATGAAATTAATTTTTAAAATGTTTTATTTAACCCAAAATATCCACATTATCATCTGAATACCATATAAAAGTATTAATTAAATATTGAAAGTATTGATGGTATAATATAAAATCAATATGTTATTAGGGGCAATATATTGTCAATATAAAACACGTTGATATAACAGACATTCAGTGTAAATTGGTATAAAATTATTATTTTATATTCATTTTTTCATACTAAGTCTTTAAGAGACATTTTTAGTTTACAAGTACATTACTTTACAGTTTGGGCTAGCCAAACTTCAAATTACATAATCTACAGAGCAGCTCTAGACTTCCTAGCCACAAAGTAATACAATATATGGCCTGGTATTTTCTGAAATCTTTCTTTTTCTATACTCTGTCTCTTTTATTTGGATTTTATTTTCCCTTCTCGGCATCATCATCCCTGTAACACTTAGTTTGAATTTTGTTCCTGGAAGTTTTTCAGAGTAAGGGGCATTATCCTAGGAGGATATGCCAGTATATTAGTTTTAGGAAGTTACCAGGTCCAGACTCAGCCTATCCATCAGAAATACTCAAAGCCCCTTTGGTCCAGCCTACAAATTGGAGCCTCAGTGTCTTCTCCCAGTAACTACTGCTTTTCTCAGACTGGCCCGTGAGACTCCTGCAGTAGCTGATGGCATCTGACAGTTCTCTGACTCTCAGACCTGCTAGAGGCGCCCTGCCTTCTCTTTGCTGCTTTGGCATAGTCACTGATAACTCCGTCTTAACTCTAGTGCTGGTATGTTTCCTTCTGTCTGTATTTTCCAGTCTGTGGTGGTTCCTTGTGAGCTGCCTGTTTTGCTGTAGATGTTGATCATGTTTAGAACACCGGCTTCCTTTGTTTCTGTGCAGGAAAGACCAAGGAGAGAAGGAGCAGCATGAACCAAGCTGCTGTTGCCACCATCTTTCCGCAATCCTTTCTATTTTCACTTATGCAGAAATATTTCATTAAGTTTCTGAATGGTTGTTAACCACGAATTTTTTGTACTCATTAATTGGCTTGATTGTATCTATTAAGTATCAGACTGAGTCTGTTGCACATCTTGGTTTTCAGAAGTATGGTCTAGAAATGGAGAGCTATTATTAAATTGTTTCAGCAAATAGTATAATATGCAGTGCTATTTAATATTTTTTATGCTTGTAAGTTTTATGTTAAGAGAAGAATGAGACTAGAGCATGGGTATTTAGAAATGAAAAATTCACCAGTCACTGTAATTCTGTGGAAAAGCGAATATACTTTTTATCCACTAAATATTGTCATTGCCTATAGCAAAGTAATAAAAATTGAGCTGCCTTTCAGCCCCCTTCCTCTGACAGAATTATCCAAAAGATCCAGAGCCAACCTGGGAAATTTATTTGGCTTTGATGTTAATATCTGGTAGATGTAGTAGCATTCTTTGTAGGTGATAGAATTACCTTGGAGATTCCATATATATTTTATTCAATAGATGCCTCCTTTATCCTTTCCCTACAATTAATTGTTAGCACATGCAACCTATCATTGTATTCAAATGGGATTATTTCACACAGGTATTCAAATATCAGAAAATAAACCAAGATACTTTACACATTAATAGGTAATGTCAAAGCTTACATCTAAAAATTGATTCTAGCATGAAGGCACTAGTCTAGATCATTCAGGAGAAGATGGCCTTTAGTAATTCAGAAAGATGAAAGTAAAGGCAAAGTCCACGGGTATTCTAAACATTGTGAAGAGTGAAGAAAGGTTTTGTTGATGTATTCTGCTGTACTGCATAGCAGTGACTATCTATAGTTCTCCAAAAATTGGCCGTGGAAATGATGGGTGTAATTCAACTTAAAGACCAATTCTTCACAAACTGCTAAGCTATATCTCTGGAAAATATTTTTATTAAAAATATTTTATGGTAAGAAATAGTGGAATCCTTTCTTAAAACCTTGGCCATGTGTTAAAACAAAAATTTATTGACTATCCTCAATGCACCAGGTGATTTTACATGTTGGGGGAACAGCATTGAGCAAAATGGAGAAAAATTTCTGCTCACAGATCTTACACTCTGTCCAAAGTGATACACAAGAATATAAAAATGCTCGAAGTATAAAACAGATGAAACTGTATCTACTTTGTTTCAACAAAGGATCTTACCCACTTTGTTTATCCTATTGGCACTGTTCAATTTCTCTCTTTTTCTTGACTCTAATTTGGAAATTCGTGCTCTGAAGTGCAGCTCGCTGGAAGAAGCTGGTGTAGCATGTAACTGTATGTAGCACTCAGTATAGTGATAAAGCAAAGTCTGGCTGAGTCCTTACAGGTGTAATTCTTGGGCTTCTAGCACCTTGGGGACTCACCAACTGAAGGGAACACCTTCTCCACCTGACCAACATGAATCTGTAAAAACTTCAGGCATTCTCAGGCATTCTGTCTCCTAGGGACAGACACCAGTCTTCTGTTATTGCTGCACATGGGCATTCCTGCCAGTCACCCTCATTAGTGTGGATGCCATCATTACAGCTCCTTCTGTAAACGCGTCTCTGGTAGCTCTTTGTTGTGACTTGTGTAATGGGATTTGCAGCCTTGGTATCTCAGCAAAACCAAATGCTGCCTCATCACTTCCTCAGGCAGAAGACAGAGATTTTTAATCTTCTCAAGATCTTAGGACTTGAATGAGAAGACCATTCATTCACTCACTTACTCATTTTTCATTCGTTTATTATCATTCATTTTTTCAACAAATAGTGAATCTACTGAGCACCCGGAATTACACTAAATAGCCAAAATAGGCACTTCCCTGCTTTCAGAAGATTGGAGTTTACTGGGGGAGGGAGCTGGTAATTAAAAAAAAAAACCCAAATAAATATAAAATTTCAGCTGTAAATGAAAGACATGCTATTAGAAAACCAGTCAAAAGTTGTATATGATATAGGCATGATAAGTTCAGAGGAAGCATTCCTTTGAAAGTGGTTAATAGGGGGGAGGCAGTAAGGCATTTTCCAAAGTATTGTGTAAAAGGACCCAGCTGTGCATTCAGAATCCTTACATACCACCAATGGTAGGAAACTCTAATCTTATCTGCTCCTTAGAGCACCAGGAAATAATTCTCACAGGTACCTCTGGAGTCTAATGCCACTTAGAACATTCTCATTTGAATCATCTACAAGACAGACAACTGAATCCTGATGCTCTATTGATACAGTCACTGAAAATGAATCTTTTTATAAGATGCATTCAGATAAGAGAAAACTGAGAACTCACTAAGCTGATAAAGCAGGTTGTAGCAGCATTTTGTGACTGATTTGTTAGTGAGTGGTTTTAAAGTAAAATAACTGAATTAAAATATCTTAATGGGGTTATGGGTAAGATACCTATAGATTTTACCTACTTGTCATCATTGGAGGGTACCTGTACTTAGCAAAATATTATAATAATTGTGCATGACCAATCTGTCTTAGATAAATTTGCAAAAGAATATATTCTTTCTGTTATGGCTTCAGTATTTCTTTTCCACAGTATATTACAGTTACCTTACTTACAGCTTCCTAACTTCTCCATTTATATTCCATAGTAGAGTAGCTCTAGAGAAGCCCAATCCCACCTTATATTAGCTTCGCCTGTTCTGGAAGTGCTATAGATGAAATCATACAGTACATACATATGTATGTCTAATGTCATGTGGTATCTCTTATCACAGGTTCTTCTTTCTCTGGCATGGACCCATTCCATCTCTTTCTACTCTGTAAGCACCCTCAAGAGGGTTTGGTTCAATCCTCTGCCTAAGCGCCAGACTCTGTTCAAAGAATCTGTGCCCTAATTCTGCTTTTTTTCTTTTCTCCTCGTCTCTGGAGATTTGCCACTGCCCTGCTTATACTGCCCTGCTGCCCTATGTGTTCGTCCATCGCTCACCAACATTATCGCTGGGGGTGATCCCGTTGTGCCTGAGTCACATTGGTAGGTGCATAGGCACTTCAGAAGGAGCTCCTCCTAGCTTCCATGATGCTAATATTTATGACCTTCAATGCATAGGAAGCTAAAACTTTAGAGATTTTGCTCCTTCCAGTTTAAGTCCTCTGTGTTTGTTTGAGTGTGGAGTGATATGGTAGGTGTGTGTGGAGGTAGTTTTTTAAATGAAAACTTATAAATGAGATCTTGTTTCTTTATATAGGACTATGTTTCCCACTTTCCAGCATCATTATATTTAGCAGCAGAGAGTACATAGGCAGTCGGCTTCCTCCCTTTTTCTTCCCTTCATTTTTGACTGACTGTACAAGAGTCCATGCTGCTGCTTGCTCTGGGTTGGAGCAAGAGGAGCTCTGTTTTTCATCTTCCAGTAGCTACACCAAATTCTCCTGACAGGCCCCAGTGGCAGAGTATTCATCTGTGGGAAAATAAATGTTCACACGCTCATGGACCGTTCCAGTGGCATTTCTGGTATTTTGAAGTTTATACAGTAAATGTTTTCTGTTTCCATGTACCTCAAAAATATGGAATAATTTTTTTGCTCACGTGGACCAAGAGGTTTTATGATGAAAAAACTTAAAGATGGCATTCTTTCCTTATAGGGGCTAAAGAAAGGTGGAAAATGAAAATGAGATATTTTCCTGCTATACTTGTGTCACTTCCGTACTGAGAGCAGCAGAGCAAACTTAAGAAAGCAAGTCTGTAGTGTCGCACACCAAGGTAAGACATTGAGTATTTTTCTTTTCTTTTTTTTTAAATTCTGCTTTGGAATGGCCAGTCAATTCTGGATTCAGTGGTATGAATTTTTACACACAGTTGAGTCTCGTGAACAGTTGATTCAGGACTTAGAACATGGGTGTTCCCTAAAGTGAACATTCTTTTCACAAATGTCCTGAGAATCTAGGTTCAGTCATGTGAGTAGAATTACTCTTTCAGCAGAAAAGCGCTGAGGGCTGTGATCAGTTACTTGGTGAGGTGAAACTGGAGTCTAATGTGTCTCACTGTGAATCAATTGTTGTTCATTGCATATGTACAGGTATAACTAAGCCACACGTGGTTCTCTTTAATAAGTGGGGTTTTCCCCTAGACAAATCCTTGTGTTGCCTTTGTAAAGTCCCAAGACTTCCGGCATTTGTTATTATTTATAGAACATGATTAGGGGATGGTCAGGGTCCATAATTTAGCACTCTAAAAATGTGTATAACTCGTGAAACAATCTATGTTAAATATTGAGCTTAAAGAGACTTCTTCCTTTGTTCTGAAGGTTTGGTAAAAACTCCACATGATTGGCCACCTTTATAGCCTGCTTTTCCCACAACTGTGTTGTAGTTTTTAGGCTCACCATCTCTTGTTACCCAGCCCTCCTGTAAGTTGATGTGATTTCAGAGAAGAGAAATAAGTCAAAAGAGGTGATTCTGTTGAGGTAATTCAAAATTATTTTAATCTGTTATAACAGCAAAACATTTAATATGAGATAAAATTGCCAAAACGAATGTAATTCTTGAAAATCTTAGAAAAATTCATCTCTTTGTCTAGATTTTAGGTTAAATATATTTGGCTAACTGGTAAAACAGAAAATATTTTTATAAATACTATCTTCCTTTTGAGTAGTTTGTATTTTTAAATCTGTGTAGCTCCGGGTTCAAATATTACAGATTTTATAATGCAAAGGAAAAGCTCTCTGTCCTACCTCATCACCACCTGCTCAACTTCTTTTATTGTTACTTATATTCATATTTCTTAACTGCATTTCTTTACCAATTTCTGCTTTTCTATAATGGAAGATTAGATTTAGCAGTCTTGTATTACCAATGCCCTTTTCCCTTCTTCCATTTTTCCAATAAAAATTGACCATAAAATTGGTTAAATCACTGTGCAATACCTACCTTATATTATTATGTACATGTGGTTTATTGCTTAGCCAGATATGGTACTTTGAACTACATTTCATTTCCTGTAAAACTTGTTTCTTCAGTCTGTAGGTATTTTCCTTCTTCTGGCTTGCTTAGTTTTCTGTGCTCTTATCACTTTATAACTAAATATTCCAAAAGTCTCCAACAGAATTGTAAATCCTATTATTTTACAAGTGGTCAAACACATCAGGTGTTCCCTGTGTTCCTTTTTGGTCTAGAGTTCTCAGTTCTGTCCAAACCAGGTGGCTGCCATCTGGCCTGCACTGTCAGCCTTTGCTTTCTCCTGCTCACACTTCCAGCCACTTTCCAGTCATTTAAATGAATAAATGGATAAGATAACTTCAGTTAATGTAGTAGGCGGAATTCCTAGGAAGGCTCTCCAAGACTTCACATCCTCTCATTCCCAGAAACCATGACTGTGATATCACACCCATGATTGTGTTACTTTATGTGGCAGGGTTGACCTTAAAAAGGGGAGATTATCATGTGAGACTTGAAAAGCAGACACCTTTCTTCAGTTGGTGTCAGAAGAGAAAGGCAGAGGGACAGAGTCTAAGTATAGGAAGGATTTGTTGCACCTTTGTTGGATTGAAGGTGGGGCAAGTGTCAAATGATGAGGAATGGGGATATTGTTTAGGGGCCAAAAGGGCTCCTAGCTGACTGCCAACCTCCTCTCTAGCTATTGCTCTGAAATAATATGAATTTGTGATTGTTTTACTCTTTGAAGTACTACTATCTTTCATTAATTAGGTACTGAGACTTGTACAGTATTATTGACTTTTGTTAATAACAATGTGCTATCAAGATTTAGATATATATATATGTGTAATATGGATTTCTAACAAAATAAATGGCTGTACATATAGGAGGGATCTGTGGTATATAAGTACATATATTACATCAAAATGCAATATAATTAAAATAGGGCTTTGCAACAGAGGAGTATAAATTATGGAATTATAAGAAAATATCAGGAATAATCGACTGTATTAAGCATCAATGCTCTGCTCCATTTTCTAGTCCACTAATCTAGGCAATCTATTTTTAATTAAAACTCAATGCTTCTTGTAATCTTAAACTAATGCTTGAAAATTGGAGACATGAACAAAACAGAAAAGTAGTTCTTGTTGACAGACGACAGAGCAATATCTGGACTTTTCAGTTTATTGGCTGCTAATTTCAGAAATTTGGATTATCCTTGGTGGCTCTGATATTCTGTTTCATCTTCAGATAAGGGGATATGACTCTCCATAGTGGTACCTGTAATCTAGCTTTGGCTTTGGTATTTCCTTTTTTCAGATAGATATAACTGAGAATCCAGGTGAAGGCTAAATAACAGTAATACTGATCTTACTGATGACTTACAAACTGAGATGACTGACGGTTGAGGCTTGAAGCTTCAGAAGACCTGAATTCCAAATGCTTGCTAGGTCGTTGTTCTTAAAGATAAACCACAGCTGTGGTGACACAGTACACTTTTTTCTTGGTGAGGGTCTAGGTAGCAGATCTCTGCATACATTATAGGGACCAAGGGCAGGCCCCCCTAAGATGGGACACTTTGGCATGAAGATTATTTTGAGCTGAAAACCACTGAGGCCCAAAAGTATCAGGAAGATACTTTGACCACCCCTCTACCCCCCAAACTGCATAAGAATTTAGATGAAGAAACTGCTCCAGCAGGAGAGCTGTCACCATGGATAGCTATGTTATAATGTAAACTAGGAGTGATAGACAGGAAGGAATGTGGGGTGGGGAAGCCGGGTAAAATTTCTCTCTGTGCCCCATTGTTACTGTGTGGCTCATCAAGTATTTTGTTTACCAAATACTTACTCTTTTCAAATTCTGGTGAACTGCTTCCCTGTTCCTTTGAAGTCTCAAACCCCTACCTGCTTCTCCTTAGTTCAGGATGACATATGTATCTCATTCTCTCTGACAGTCTTTGGAATCCATGTCTATGCTTCCCCATATGAATGTAATTGAACTTTGTTTTTTTTTTCTCTTGTTAATCTGTTTTATGTCAATATGATTCTTAGACCAGCTAGAAGAACCTTAAGGAGTGAGGAAATTTCTTCCTCAATAACATGATCTAGTTTGCTTATCTTTCTTCCACAGCAATTGCTTGGAAGTATCTGTGCTCATGCCCTATAGAAGGGGAATGGATATAATATAAAATTACCCTTTAAAAAAAATTTAAGTTACTGTAAGCCCATACACAGGTTAATGTGGCAAGTCTCCTAATATGATGAACTGTGGTTTTCCCATATGATAATATTGGGACAATAATTTAATGACAACATGTACATTAAAAAAAAGAAATATTGAAGAAAATTTACTCACTGTTGCTTTAGGAGGAGGGGGTTCCCCGCCTGGGGCAAGTTTACTGTGAATTTGATGAGACTGAATAAAGGCAAGGGCAAGAAGTTGGGGGTTTTAAAAGGGTTATTCTCATACTAGTAGGTTTCAGTCTCTCCTGGCTCCAACGCTGCTCCCTCCTGCTCCCCAGCACAGGCTTTCCTCTCCTAACATCGGGGCTCCATGGTTTCCCTCCACCAGCTGCTGTTCTTTCTTAGTTATCTCTCCAGTCTTCCCTTCTCTGCTCTCCTAGCTCTCACACTCCCACCACTCTTCACTCTCTCTCTGCTCTCTACTTCCCTGCCCCTAGCCCCAGGTGGAACTCTGTAGATGGGTCTCTGGTGACTGGCAGAAGCCTGACCAATTAAGTACCAAGAACTGAGAAGAGGAGAGAATGGCTGTTTCCTTTCCATTCCTCCCCTGGGCCGGTACTCCAGTGACTGACCAGCTGCTCTGTCCCCAGTAGACATCCCATAGATGTGCAAACATGCATATATATATATAAGCCCAGAATTATTTCCCATTTTATAGAAGAAAAACATCAAGCCCAGAATGCTGAAGTGCTAAACTAAACTTGCTCATATTAAAAAATGTTGTTAATGACAGAGCTGGGATTTTTTGCCAAGATCTGCCTGACAGCTATTTATTTATTTTCTTACTTCCCCTGAGATACGTTTACTCCCTAACTTTGGTAAACAAGATGTTAGTTTTGCACACAACTAACTAGTTAGACAAGCATTCATTCCTAAACCATTAAGTATGGTGAAGTCTGCCTGTGGGAAACTTGGGAGATCTGCCTTTGGTTGTGAATTCTGAAAATACCACCTGTAACTTAAATATTTGCACATACAGAAAGTGAGTCATGACTGTGGGAAAATTCTTCCTCATTTACTGTTTGGGTTCTTTAAACCAGGTATGAAAAAACTTCTGACTTTCTCGTACTCTCATCCATCCACACTCTGGGATAACCTGAAGTTCTTCTACAAGTAAAGGAATAAGGTGTCTGAGAACCTAGGGAGGGACTTGGAATGCCTACGGAGAAGAGAGTTTGGAAGAACAGTGGACAGAAAAGATGCACTTGACCTAATGAGGCATTGATTGACTATGGTTGATGCTATACATAATTAAAGAATCATGCTTAAGAGTAGGAAAAGCAGAATATCCATATAAATGATTATTGCTGTGCAAATAAACTACTGGTGCAAAATCAATCTAGAATGGCAAGTCTCTGCCAGACCAAGGGTTTGACATTTCTTGTAAACCACAAAAATGTCTCACTACGATGGTGGGAGTGAAAACAGTGGTCCCAATGCCACCTTCCACATCTTTTCCTACTTCACTTTCAGGCTTCCCTACATTAAACATTCAAAACCCTACCGATGCTCAGAAGTCTATTGGATTTAGGTATTTAAAGAGTCCAGCTGAATCAACAGATCAGTGAATGGACTCTGAATGAGAGTGGAGGCCCAGGAATTTCCTCATAACCAGTAGTTACTTGAAATCCTTAGTAAAACCTGCCATGCTGTGCTCTCTAAAGGTATTTCTGTGAGCACAATACTATTGTATGAGAGAATGATGACTTACAAAAAGGTGAATTTACCTACATGTTGGAAGTTGATGCAGAATTAGAATTTAAGTTTCCTGCAAGATAGACTCAATTGCAAATGTCTTTTTCTGTAAACCTTATTCCTTGAACCTAAAGGAATTATGCTTTTCCCTTGAGTGGATCCTTGAGCAATATCAAAACAAAGTCAGGTAATATTAGACTTTCAATGAAAAGATTAGAAGCCCTGTGTTTGGCAAGGCTTAATATTTTAATTTGCTCTAAATAGCAGGGACCAAATGGTAAATAAGCCCCCTTTTTAGGTGTATGTTCTCTTCATAGTAAATCAACCAAATATATTCCTATGCATAGCCTTATAAGCTTTCAGAAACATAAGACACTAAGGATAAATACCATGTACTATACTCCCAATCCCTCAGGAAGTGGAAAACATGCAGCCACAGAGTAAAAGGCAATGACTTAAGGGAAAGTCATTTCTTCCTGCTTTAACTTTCATTGAGGTCTATTTTCATTTTATGTGAAGATACTTAGATGTGGCAATGCCACCTTAAGACTACACCAAGAAGTTATAAACGAGCCAGAATCAAAGAGGAAAATATTGTATAGGAAGCTCTCAATTTGTTTATTCTTCCCACTTTAATTCACATGATGACTACAAATTTGTTAAAGTTGAAACACACTCAAGAAATAGTAATCCATTCTTCTGAAGAAATTTCTGATGAACAATATAGCAAATTGTCTTACAAATAAGAATTAAATATAGTTATTAGTAGTGGCATCTAGGGTGAAAGTGACTTCCTAAAATGTGTTTTTCCTAAGATTCTTTAAAATGTGAAAGAATCAAGCCAATAGCATATAGGAGTCTTTTCTGAAATTATCATTCTCTATTAGATCTCATGTTTAAAATGAATTTAAAATTCCTAGTCTTTTCTTACTACTAGGTTTCCAGCACTGCCTCAAGTTATATTTTTACTATGAGATAGTATTCAAATCATATCAGTAACTTATAATGATTTTAAATTGCTAACTTTCCTTAAAATACAGTACATTCTATTTCATTTTGAATTGAAGTTCCATCCAAACTTCTGGCACAAGCAAAATCATATAAGTATATGTTCACACCATAATATTTTATTGAGTAGCTACTATGTGTTTAGCAATATGCTATGTATTGGACATACACATAAATTCACTGTTCTGTACTGCTGAAGTGTAAATCTAAGTGAGCTCAATTGTTAGAAAGAGTGTCACCCAGAATCTCCTCCAAGCTTCGGTTGCCTTTATCATTTCTTATAGCCACTGAAAGGAAATTGAACTAAGAAAGAGTTCACACTACCCTAAAGGAATCTAAGAAATCAAGAGTTCTTTCTTCCCATCATGTGACAACAGTATATCCTAGTAATATATGAAAGATGTCCCAAGAAATGTTTTACATCACAGAAAAAATTTTCCATGTTCTTTCACTCACTCATTTATTCTTTCACGTCTCTTTCTTATCATTATTCATTATTTCTGTTTTTATAAACATTGATCTAGAGAACTGAGATGATCCGTGATAGCAGTATATTTCAGGTTTCCTCTCCCTGGAACATTATCTGGGAGGGATAGAGAGTAAGGACAGAATGAGAGACTGATCTCTTGTTAGCCAAGTAATGTTAAGCACTTGCAATCAGT
The DNA here is from genome assembly GCA_032199065.1 of Smutsia gigantea. NCBI lineage: Eukaryota > Metazoa > Chordata > Mammalia > Pholidota > Manidae > Smutsia > Smutsia gigantea. The sequence goes on along the minus strand of JAVSCE010005012.1, from coordinate 187,665 downwards.
GGAGTCCCAGATGTTAAAATAAGATCACCTCTGCTCCCTTTTCATGTGTCTCTTTGTCCTCCCATCCGCCTACCCTTCCTTGCAATAAGGCTGTTTTGCAGCTAGTTCTTTCTTATTGAAGTAAGAAGAGTCTGCTTTTGAGAGTGAGGAGAGGCATGAGGGTGATGGAGGATTAAGGAGATATGTAAAGTAGCTGTCTCAATTGACCAAGAAAATTAAATAGGTAACTCTAAAACCCATTGAAATTTGCAATCATAAATTTAAAGTATTCATCATTTAGTCTGTTTAAATTGGCCCTAGTATTCTTTGCAAATAGCTAGATTTTTTTCTGTCTAGCTTTGTCATTCTTCAATTCCTATCACATGTCATGAGAAATATAGGAACATTTGGGAATCTAGCTTTCTCATGTGGTCATATAGTTGTGTAAAATACTGAAAGAGTTCGTCTGGAACCCTGAGCAAACCACATTTACTTTTGGAGTATGCTTCATCTGTTAAATACAAGTAATAGTTCCTGCTAGGCCATCTCACTATCATTCATGGATTTTATAATTTTTATTATACACTTACTGTATTCCAGATACTATGTTAAGTCACAATGATAAATTGAATAGACACATGAAAAAATAAGATAATAAATTGTGATGTATGCTGTACATGCACAGTGCTATGGAAGCACATTGTTATGATTGGGAGACTTCCAAGCTGACATTACATTTAAGTCCTGAAAATTGAGTAGGTGATATTTGAGTTGAGCCTTAAGGAAGGAATAGGATTCCATCAGTGAAGAAGGTACCAATATAAACAAAGGTATGGAAAGCAAATAACATATTCAGGTGACATCAAATAATTCAGTGAACTGAATGCCTGTGTGAGGAGGGGCAAAGTCAGGCACTAAAAGGAGGCTACAAATGGAGGTTGAAATTGAATGCCTTAGTTGGCACTGTAATGGTTGCATTTTCTATAGTATCATGTAAGAATTATATATTTTGCTTATACATATATATTGTATTTGGTATGAATCTATTAGTAAATTTTAAATGTTTAAAATTAAACTCATAAAATGGGAAATATTTAAACTTTCTAAGAGAAGATGAATTCTGTTACGAATTTTGCATTTTAGGACAATACATTGCCATTGCAAAAGATGGATTAAAGAAGAAAAATAAGTACTAGGGATAGTAATAAGAAAGTTATCCCAATAGAATTGCTGTGAGGATGTGGAGAAATGCTGGATGCGTTTTTTCGATTGTAAGTCATCATTATTAGAGGTTAGGTTCTTGATTTTATGCATCTGTCAATGCTTTATTAAATAAATAATGTTTTCAAAGACAAATGGAAACATATGTTTATTACTGGTGCACAAGAGGGTCTGTGGATGCTCTTCTATTCAATCCTGTTGTCCATTAAGTTACTTCTTAGGCTGTTCAAAGTATTTCTGATCATAATGGTCTGAGTTTTGACAATTCATGAATAAGTCAAAACAAAGAGAATGTTGAAATATATGTATATGCAAAGGCTACACAGGTACAAATATAAACTATAATAGCTGTGTTGGGTTAGAAGAGCTAAAGATTAAATTTCACCTCTGCTTTCCAAGTGTTACTCTCTAAGCCTCAATTTTCTCTTCTGTCAAAGGAGGCTACCATGACACCCACCTCATAATGTATGAGAAATAACTTAGCTAATATTTTGAAAGTATTTAGAGGAATATCTGTAGAAGTGCTCCATAAATACTTGAAAAAGTATTATGAAATGTTTTGATAATAGTCTTATACATTTATATGAATAATATGAAAATAAATATCCTTAACACCCCATTTTGTGGGTTCAAATTTCAATTCACTGTCTTTGCCTAAAAAAACAATTCTATCATGGTTACCTCTTTGGGGGTGAACAGAAACTGTTCAAAGGGATAACTGGATGAGAAGGATACTTTTACAAACTTTTATATATGTGTGTATGTGCATGTATATATGTACAAAATTATCAATGTTTAATTCAGACATTTTTTGAGATTTTATATATATATATATCCTTTTAGAGGAAGTAAGCTTTCCCCTGCCTATAAACAGCTTATTTACCCTCAGACACTTAAAATTCCAGTTTTTTATAAGACTACATGGATAGGAAAAAGAAATCTGAACTAGATTCACATCTAACCAACTGTTCTCCATAGATTTATGAATATTCTAACTGAAAAGGAATTCAAAGTAAAGAGAAAAACATTTAATTAAGCATTAATTCCATTTATTGTCAGTACCAAATATGAATATCAGTGGTTTTAGTCACAACACCATTATCAGTATGTTTAATCAGACATTTTTGAGATTAAATAAGCATGAAGGGAAAGAAAGCCCTAAAATATTTGTGAATGGTGAGAATATGAGTCAGTAGTCTAGAGTTTCAGAGATGATGAAAATAAGGTTTTTTGGAGTAGTTGGAGAGTGGTTGTCTCTATGTCTTCACACAGACAATGGGATTTTTATCCAGGCTTCAAGAGTTAGGCCTGAATGTGCTAGAGAGTTGCAACAGGCATTCCAGGTGAGCAAAATGATTGGAGGAAGAAACAGAGCATGTTGTGGAAGCAGAGAGGTTATTTCTCATCCACGGGGAAGCTACTCCATGAACATTTTACTGAGTGTTGTGTTAATCTTTTAATCTTTCAGATTACAAGCAACAGAGACAGACCCAGACAATCTCCTGTAATGGAGTTTGCTTTATTTTAAGGAAGTTGTCCTGCTCTAGAATTACCCTGGTATCACTGTGCTCTCTCTAGATATTTCTGTTCTTTATCTCCGCTTTTCTCTGTCTCTCTGTCTATCCATTCCCACCCTGGAAGAAAGAAGTGTGTGGCAGCAGAGATGAATAAAATATTGGTGAACATATTTGTCTTTGACCTTGAGGAGTTCACCATCTCCTAAGAAGGAAAGTCTAAGAAAACCCATTACTATATATCCTGTAATGGAAGACAGCAGAGGGTGCTATGGGATCAAAAAGAAGAGCCCATTTGTTCAGTCTGGGTTCAGGAAGCATTCATGGGTAGCTTTCTGGAGGAGATATCTATGAACAGGATCTCAAGTTTGGGTCAACAAAGTCAAGGTTTGTAAGGCTTCAGGTAGGGGAAATATGGACAATAGTATGCATCCATGATTCATCATGATGTACACTGAAGAACTGTAGCAATGTCTGTTTCTAGATTATAAAGTGAAAATAGGTTGCAGCCAGATAATAGCTAGGCTTGTGTGCCCTGCAATGGATTTTCACTTCTCTCACAAGCAATGAGAGGAACGTTCTTGGAAGGTTATAAGCAATAGAGCATAGAATTACAATTAGGAGGATTATACTTTGGGCAGGGTGGAGGATGAATATGAGAAAGGAAAAGATGAAGAACTGAGTAATATATACATGTAATATTTCTTAAATACTACTTTCCCTTGTATAGTCTATGTCCTGGAATCATTTCCAGTGCTATGTTGCATTAGACAAGATGGTGAAAAAAAAAGTGTCAGAGGAGAGCACACCTTGAAGGAAAGAAAACCTCTATTCTCCTGACCCCTCTGTAGTGCATTAGTGGGTGAACCAGATATCTTTCAGTGATAGTCCGAGGGTATCAGATTCTTTTTTCACCAAATTTCCATTCCTGAAGGAAGCTGCAGTCAACACCACTACATTATTGAGAAGCATGAACTTCCTGTGAAACTAGTGTAAAACGTACAGTTTAGTTCCATTTGTATGCAACAGAATTTGTCATTGCAGAATACAAAACTGAGCAATATTGTATAGATCTCAGTGCCCAAATCTTGTCACCTGCTGCAGTTGATACTATACAAATACCAAATGATCATCCCAGGAAAATTTTATCAAGACGCCTTTTAGACTTGTTCTGTTGAAGGGTAGCATTTTAGAGAGATAAAAGTAACTGTACTGGACAAATGCTAATGAAAGAGCTCTGAGCAAATCCTTGAAGGGTTTGTGAAACCTCAGATTTCCTGAGCACTATTTCTTACCTTATTGGGCACAACTTTTAAGTGGTTGAAATTGTTGAGTTTGCAAATTAGGAGGATTTAAGGGTAGGTCACTCATTAAAATAATTCCATATATATATATATTTTTTTATTAAAGTATTATTGATATACAATCTTATGAAGGTTTCACATGAGCAACATTGTGGTTACTACATTCACCCATATTATCAAATCCCCCCCACATACACCATTACAGTCACTGTCCATCAGTGTAGTAAGATGCTATTGAGTTACTACTTGTCTTCTCTGTGCTATACTGTCTTCCCCATGCCCCCCATACATTATGTGAGCACAGTTATATTTTGACATATTCTGATCCTGATACAATAGATGTTAGGATAGTGATGCCAAATTAAACTATATAATGAGAAAAAAGAGTGGTAATTGAATTTTTCTTTACTTGAATTATTCAGGGTGTTTATTTTCTTAAATAAATGTACTGGATAACTTAAGAACATTGCATCCAATTTTGGTTTTCACTGGATACTTAATATAATGCAGTGAATGCCATAGGCTTTCAGATATCACTAGACAAAAAGGAGTAAAAGTTTCATGTAACTACTAGTTTAGAGAGACCTGTGGAGGGCAGTCAGGAATGATGATTTGAGATACAGATTTTGATCCTTTCAAACAGTAACCTAAAGCACATTCCTCATGGTTGCATGTTAGAATGTTCTTTTCTTTTTTGTGTATTTTCCAAGGAGAAAGCTGAGATTATTCTATCAGAGGATGTCTATTTTGCCAACAGTTCCTATTCCACTGGGAAAGGGTGGGCTGACATTGTATAAAACTCTACCATTTCCCACTCCAGCTCTAGTGTCATTTCCATGTTGCACTCCAAATAGCCCCTTCCTGATTGCAGCTGGAGATACCACAAGAGGCCTCACAGAACTCCAAATTAAAGGACCAGGGTGGGGATTTTGAGAAATGGAGTGCTTCAGCTCACTGTAAGCAGTGTTTCATTGTAGTTCATAGAACTAATTAAAGTTGATTTATTTATTTTTATGTCAAAGTGGTACCTGATTAAAAAAAAAAAAGTAATACCAGATTCAGTCTACACAGAAAGAGACCAAATGAATCATATTTGCCTTGCTTTTGTTTTGAGGATTTTTTTTTCTTTCAAACAAAAAATGTGAAAAGACCATAGAGGATGCACAATCTAATTATCTGAGTCACTTTTAGCATAATTCCCCATAATTTCTCAGCTTCATTGCACAAAGGAATATCTTCCTCTGAAGTCTGTATTTGGCATGTGAATCTTCAACCTCAAAAGTCATAGGTGAATCAGGGCATTGCTTTTCAAATGTTCTTAACCCTTTGGCACCATTTTTACATTTTCATATTTAAAATAATGTAATCTATACATATATATAAATTTACATATATGCATACATAAATATATATTTACATTTGTAGTTATTTCCAGCACAGGTCTGAAATATAATAGATACTCAACAGTTAATTGATTAATTACATAAGAAACAATTTGAAGTAATTATCACTACAACAAAAACTAAGTCACCTATTTTCTTTGCATCTTACCAGTAATTTGATTGACTTTCTTAGTGTGCATATGATCTATATGTATTTCTAAAGTAATCCATATATTTCTGTACTTATTAAGCTTTAAAAGAGTGTTGTTTTCCTTAAAATCTCAAATGCTTATGGTGAATCCAGGAGGGTAATATTTAAAGCAAACATGGATTGTTAAAGAAACTTTAGCTTTTTTTTACATTCTTAGTGGTTAGTGTGAGCTTTGTCTTAATCTTTTATATTTGCTTGCATTGTTTAGATAAGCACACATGGTTTGCCTGGAGTAGATTTATCTGGACTTGAATCATCAAATGGGTGGGGTATAAAATATTCATAGGGAAGGAAATAAGTGACGGTAATATTCCGATACGGAACAAAAATGTCAAAGTTCATTTTTGATATTCACATATGGTCAGCCATCTCAGTACAAGTGATGCCCAAAGTCTTACAAGAGGACTGTATTACGCACTTTTCTTTGTATTTTCACATACGAAAGAAAAAAAAAAGACTAAAATCCCTTGGATCAATTTGTCTTTTCCTGGCTGTGGAAACTTATGTGAAATATTATCAACAGGCAGCCAAATCCCACAAAGCATGACCTTTCCAGACTTGTCTCAGTGCTACAGCTCCTGGCAGAATTTCTCCATGTCTAGGTACCATTTGGAGGTTTTATGCAACTTTTATCCTGTTGTTTCAGTAAAAACAAGATGATCATATTAGTGAGTGTGTGGAAGAAAAAAGGGTCAGCTTCAGAAAATTCAAGTGTAATCCTTCTAGATACAGTCTCCAGCTGTGCTTGACTCATGCTCTGTATCAGGAGGGAAGATAGGACACTTAAGATGGTTTTGTTTGAGTCAAATGATCAGGCCTCTCTTGTTTTAAACTGTGGAGACGGTTTATGTTTCTGATGAGGGCAGCCAAATAATGCACTGGTAACCCAAGCCTGTTTATCCTCTGGCTATGGGGTATGTTACATTATACTTTACCTTTCAGCCCTGAGGGATGATCTAAATTATAGTGTTATGTGCTTCCCCTGAGCAGAGGTCCATCTGTCAGATTAGCATTGGAAACCTCACCTTTGAAATGGGCCTTCCATCTAGTCTTTGGAGGAGCTGAGTGTGTGTTAGGGTTCAGTGAGTTACCATAGACTCAGATTTTCCCTCTGTTTTCTTTCTTTTCCAATTGCGTTAATTCCTGGTATCACCACTGTCGAGCCTCATTATCACCCTCCTCAAACTTGTTGTCCCTTCTGTAGTTTGTGTGTTAGAGGCACTAATTTCCATCAGCCTTTCAAATGATAAAACTGGGAGTCATTGATTCATCTACTCACTAGAAGTTTCAACTCCTAGTTTCATTTTCCTTCTATGACTGTTCCCATCAGCTTCCTCAGTATGACATTTATCAGAAGATAATTAAGTCAAGTCCTCTTTGAAAGAAAAGAGAGTTTCTGTAACTCTTTCTCGTATAAACAGAAGAAAAGTAGAGCAAAAGGGAAAAGAACCTCAAATTTTTCCCAACATTTGTCTAATAGATATTACAAAAATTACATCTTTTTCAAAGTGATTAAAAAAGAGTATTTTTAAAACAATGAATTACACGTTAATATTTTATTCTTTTGATTTATAATATATACTTATGTATATATATATGTACTTACATATAAAGTATATAATATATACTTTCCTTTCTAAAAAAAATCAATGTATATTGTAATTACAATGTACATATTATAGGGAATTCCAAGATTAGGAATAAGAAATTTTTTTTTAAGAAAATAGAGAAACCAGGGAAGGGATGTAATTTCACTTTTAAATTAATGTAATTACAAGAGTGTGCACAATTAAAAAGTAAGTTACATTGAGTTTCCTGGTAGCAAAAGGATGGTAGAAAGAAGCTTATGATTTTTCAAAAAGATATTCACTTAGATCTGTTCATATGACTTATCCCAGGTACATAAACAAGACTCAAAGTCCTAAGAAAGAATCTCCTTCTAAATTCTTTGCAATTGGGGAATATGAAACCCTTTATTTATCTGAAACAACCTGTCTCCCATAGTATTGTCTCTTCCCTGAATCACATAGTTAAGTGAGCCTCAAATTATGCTGATGATGTCTTTTAAAATTCATCAAGAATGATGATAGTAGCTTTATTTGTTGATCATATTTTTTCCAGTGCTTTAGAAGCATTTTAGCTATTAATACTTTTAGGAATCATATTAATTCTCTTAGTAAAATAAAACATCATTAGTTAATCTATTTATATACCAAATAATAATATAATGGCATAAAAGTGATAGATACAATTATCAGGACCTTAGCATAAATATCTGACTATAAAAATATCATTAGCTATGTAGATTTTCAATTGTAAGAATTTATATCCTATAGAACTCAGCACTTAAAAAATCCTAAAATGACTTTTAACTATGGCAGGGTAAATTCACATAAGTATCTCTAATAGGAAGTGTGTGATACAATAGTTACAAAAAAAGGAAATCAAAATTCTAGAAAACAAAGGTAAAATCTTTGTCTCTACTCCTGATTTCCACATTCCTTCTAAAGTCTGGCCTGTGATTTAGTTCGTATAGCTATTGTATTCCCTCAGCATTTAAAATCTTAGAAATTTCTTTTCTTTTACACTGAGCCCTTTGGGTGGCTTGACACACACACTCTGAGGTTTATCCTATAATTGAACCTGGGATAAGCAAAGGAAAACATATCCTTTTACTCCAGTAGTTCTGTAAAGATTAGGATTAGGTACGTCCTATCTGGCTTAGCTATAGAGCCAAGATTACCCTGAAACAAATCAATGATTGGTCATTCTGTAGAGAAATACAGAATATATATATTGAGCTGCCTCTTTCCATGCCTCTAAACTCTCTGTCAAAAGGGAATTTAGACAGAAAATAGTATCCCAGCTTCAGGAAAACTGTCATCCCAGCCACACTGAAACATGAAGAAGGCATTGGCACTCAGTTGGCATTCAATAAATATTTGTTGAAAGGGGAAAAAAAAAAGATTCTTTAAAACAAGGAGTATCTCTTCTATAAGGGTGAATGATACACAGCAACAAAGCATAACTGGGCCAAAGTTCACAACAGTTTGATGAACAAACAAGGGTCACAAAAGCTGGAAATGCAGGCAGTCTTACCAGGCTTCATATTTCTGCTGAGTTACGTCTAAGAAAAACAAAGAGTTAGTATCCGTAACCAAGCACAGTGTTCGTTCTTGATTTTTTATGTAAGTTAGCCATCTTGTGAAAAGTACCTGTTCTGTAAATGCATTTATTCAGTTAGGATCAAAGATTGTAAAATTTATGAGAAAGAAAGAAAGCTTTAGCTTGGTTTCATTTTTGCCATTGAATTAACCCAATCTCTGTGGTAGATACAGCAATAAGCAAGAGCCTAAAAATGTAGTTCAGTGAAATGGCAAAATTTGCTTACAGGTGTAGAATACAAAATTAAATGTAACAAGTACTGTAAGATAGTAAAGAGTACTATGAAATAGTAAAAGAGGCAGGGATTCATTCTGCTTGAGGATGTCAGATAACAGTGCCTGGAACTTAACAAATGGATACAATTATCCCATGCATTGATTTAGACAAATCAATAAGCAGAATCTTTTGTTGCATTTCCTTGGGATTGGAGAGAAAATGAGAGTAGTTCTAACATAAGCTTTTCTGTGTGTTTCCACTAAATTTATTAACTTAAACCTTGAAGTCCTTCACTGTTTCACTACCACATGTTCTCTGTTACTCTTCTACTTATGTTCTAACTCCAGACCTTCTGAACATTTTTCAAATTCCTAAATTAGCCAGGATTTTTCATGTTTTCTCATTTTACCTGCTGCTTCCTCTGCCTAGAGCACCCTCCTTTTGCTTATGAGTATGTATTGTTCCTTTGAAGCTCAGTAGATGTAAAGCCTTCTGTGACCCCCTAAGGCATTGATAGTTGGCAGTTGTATCATAACCACTAATATTGACTTCTTTTGGCATTTATATCATTGTATATAATCTGGCTGCTCATCGGACTGTGAGCCTGTGTTTATTCTTGCAGCATCCAGTAGTTACTCAGTATATCTGATACATGAATGAATGAAGACCAGCATCTTCCAATAAGTCTTTCTCAGCTGCTTCTCTTAATAATGATGCCATGTTCTTTTAATTCCTGGTGAATTTCTAGCTTTATAGAGTTCTGAAAATCAGCCTTTCATGTGAATTCTAAAAATTAGCTGGCCTTTTAACATTTGGAAAATTTTAATAGAACTGTCCTTTTTAAATGCATAAGTGCATTTATTCAGCAGATATTTGTTGAGTGTCTTCTGGGCTCCAAGCCCTGTACCATGTAACATGAGAGATACAAACAAAATCTATTCAGAGTGTTCAATCAGTATTTATAAAATGAAAGTATAGTAAAATAGTAATGCGACATCAGGAGGAATGGAATGGACACTGTCTTGTGAATTTGGAGCAAAGAGAACACCATCATTTTTTTTAAGGTTTTAAAATTATTATGGTAAAAAACAGCATGAAATCTCTTTCAAGATTTTATGTGTACACTACAGTATTGTTCCCTGTAGGCACAATATTGTACAATAGAACCCTAGAAAGTTTAATCTTGCATGACTGAAACTTCATATCCATTGAACAGCTCCCCATTTCCCCTCTCCCAAGTTCCTGACAATCACCCATTCTACCTTCTGCTTCAGTGAGTTTCACTTTAGATACCTCATGTAAGTGGAATCAGGCAGTATTTGTCCTTCTGTGAATGGCTTATTCACTTAGTGTAATATCGTCAAGGTTCCTTCATGTTGTGGCACATGGCAGATTTTCTTCCTTTTGTATGTCTGAATAATATCCATTGTATGTATATAACACATTCTCTTTATCTATTCATCTGTCCATGACATTTGGGTTACTTCATTCACCTCTTGCCTATTGTGAATAATGCGGAAGTGCACATGGGTGTGCAAATAACTCTTTGAGATCCTGATTTCAGTTCTTTTGGATAAATTCCCATAGGTGTGATTGTTGGATCATATGGTAGTTCTATTTTTAATTTTTTGAGGAACTTTTATATCTTTCCCATGGTGCTGCACCATTTTACTTCCCTACCAACAGTGCATAAGGGTTTCAGTTTTTCCACATTCTCACCAAACCTTGTTATTTTAAGGGTTTTTGTGGGGTTTCTCTTTTTTTTTTGATAATGGCCCTACTAACAGATGTGAGGTAATATTTCATCATGGTTTTAATTAGCATTTCACTGAGGATTAGTTACATTGAACATGTTTTCATACACCTGTCTATTTGTGTGTTTTCTTTGGAGAAATCTGTTCTCCTTTGCTCATTTTTAAATTGGGTTAATTTTTTGCTATTAAGGTGTAGGTGTTACATATTTTGAATATTAACCATTTATAAAATACTACTTGCAACTATTATATAACATAGGTTGCTCTTTCAATTATTCACTTGCTGTTCAGAAACATTTTAGTTTGATGTTGTCCTATTTTTCTAATTTTGCTCTTGTTGCCTGTGCTTTTAGTATTATATTCAAGAAATCACTGCCAAGACCAATGTCACGAATGAGTTTTATAGTATCAGGTCCTGTGTTTAATCCATTTTGAGTTGATATTTATGTATAGTGTAGAATGAGAGTCAAATTTCACTTGTTTGCATTTGAATGTCCAGTTTTCCCAGCACCATTTGTTGAAGACACTATGCTTTCCCCCACTGTGTATTCTTAGACACCTTTGTTGTGTGTGGGTTTATTTCAGTGTTCTCTATTCAGTTCCATTGGTCAGCATGTCTGTTTTGATTATGTTGCTTTGTAATATGTTTTGAAATCAAGAAATGGGAGGCCTCCAACTTTGTTCTTTTTCAAGTTTTATCTATTCAGGATCCTTTGTGATTGCATATGAATTTTAAGATTATTTTTTCTATTTCTGTAACAAAGTCATTGGGTCTTTGATAGGGATTACATTGAATCTGTGATTGCTTTAGGAACTATGGACATTTTTTGTTTGTTTGTTCTATGGACATTTAACAATATTATGTGTTCCAATCCATGAACATGAGGTATCTTTTCATGTGTTTATGTCCTCTGTGGTTTTTTTCAGTAATGTTTTATGGTTGTCAGTGTACAAATCTTTTACCCCTTAGTTGAGTTTATTTAGGAATAAACTTTTATTGTTTTATTTTATTCTTTCTGTAAGAACTTTGGTAATAAGGGAACATTTGTAAGTGGGATTGTTTTCTTAATTTGCTTTTCAGTTTTTTTGTTATTAGTGGATAGAAAGACAACAGATTTTTGTATGTTGATTGTGAATCCCACAACTGTATTGAATTCATTTTTTAGTTCTGGCAGTTTATTTATTTATTTTTGTGTGTAGAATCTTTAGGATTTTCTGCATATAATAACATGTAATCTGCAACCAGAGATACTTTTGCTTCTTTTTTAACTTGCACGACTTTTATTTATTTGTATTGCTTAATTGCTCTGAGTAGGACTTCCAGTACTACATTCAATAACAGTGCAAAAGCAGTCATCCTCGCATTGTTCCTTATCTTAGAGGAAAAGTTTGTTCAGCTTTTTTACCACTGAGTATGATGTTAACTGTGGGCTTTACATTTATGTCCTTTATTATTTTGAGACAATTTCCTTTTGTTCTAAGTTGTGAGTAGTTTTTATCATGAATGGGTGTTGAATTTTGTCAAATAACTTGTCCTGCATCTATTAAGATGATCATTTTAGTTTTATCCTTTGTTGAGTTAATGTGGTATGTCACATTGATAAATTTTCATATATTGAATCATATTTGTAACCAAGGGGTAAGTTTTAAATAGGTCATGGTGTTTCATCCTTTTAGTGTGCTGTTTGATTTGGTTTGCTGGTATTTTGTTGAAAATTTTGCATCTGTGTTCATCAGACTATAGATTTCTTAGAGTTTTTTTTTTTTTTAGTTTTAGAATCAGAGTAATGGCAGACTCATGAAATGAGTTTGAAAAAGTGCTCCCTCTTCTTCAGTTTTTAAAATAGTTTGGAAAGAAAATCAATTCTTTAAATTTTCTTTAAATTCACCAGTGAAGCCATCTGATCCTGGACTTTTCTTTGTTGGAATATGTTTGATTATTGATTCAATTTCCTTAGTAATTATAGTTCTGTTCAGATTTTCTATTTCTTCATGGTTCAGTCTTAATAGGCTGTATCTTTCTAGGAAGCTGTCTACTTTTTCTAGGTTATCCAATTTATTGGTTTATAATTTTTCATAGTCTATTATGATCCTTTTTATTTCTGTGGCATCTTTGTAATGAGGTTTAGTTTCATTTGTTTTTCTGTTTCCAATTTTGTTTATTTCTGCTCTAATCTTTACTCTTAATTCTGCTTTGTTTTTTTCCCATGTAGTTCCTTAAGTTGTAAAATTAAGGTGTTTGATGTTTTTCTTCTTTTTTAATATAGGTGTGTAGTGCTATAAACTTCCCTTGTCATACTTCTTTTTCTGCATCCCATAAATTTTGGTGTGTTGTGTTTTGTTTTATTTGTTTCAAGGTATTTTCTAACTTTACTTTTGATTTTTTTCTTTGACCCATCATTGTTCAAGAGTGTGTTTTTATTTTCCACATATTTGTGAATTTTCCAGTATTTTTTTCTGGTATTGTTTTCTAGTTTTACTCCATGATGGTCAGAAAAGGTACCTGCTATGATTTCAGTGTTCTTACATGTGGTATGACTTGTTTTGTGACCTAACATGTAATCTATCCTAGAAAATGTTCTGTATGCCTTGAGAGTAATGTGTATTCTGTTGCTGTGGATGGAATGTTCTGTATGTCTTGTTTGAACCATGTAGTCTCTTCTGTTTTTTAATTGTTTTGTTTAGATGGTCTATTTATTACTGAAAGAGGGGTATTGAAATCTCTAACTATTATTGTGTTGCTGTTTACTTCTCCTTTTCAATTGTTGCTTCACATATGTAGTTGCTTTGCTGTTGGGTGCATATATATTTATAATAGTTTTATCCCCCTGATGAATTGACCCTTATCATTATATAATGCCCTTCTTTGCCTCTGTGATAACGTTTGACTTAAAGTCTTTTTCTTGATATAAGTATGAGCACCTATGCCCTGTTTTGGTTGCGACTTTCATGCAATATCTTTTTCCGTCTTTTCACTTGTAACCTATGTGTGTCCTTAAATTTAAAGTGAGTCTTTTGTCAATAGCTTAGAGTTGGATCTTGGGCTTTTAGGGATACTTTATTTAATAAATCTATGCTTTTTGATTAGTTTAATCCATTTATGTTTTTGATGTTCCAAATTATACCTTTTTATACATTCTGTATCCATTAATATGTTTTTATAGTTACAGGTTTTTAAAAATATTTTTAACTTTTATAACAAAATCGATTTACACACTACCATTACAGTATTATAGTATTCTGGCTTTGTCTACATGTTTACCTTTACTATAAAACTTATACTTTCATATGCTTTTATGTTCTGATTTGTGTCTTATTTCAAGTCAAAGCACTCCCTTTAGGATTTATTGTAAGGCTGGTCTAGTTGTGAAAAACTCAGCTTTTGTTCATCTGAGAAAGTCTAGCTCTTTTCATTTTTGAAGGACAGTTTATTCTTATTGGCATCTTTTTCTACCAGCACTTTGACTATATCATCCCAATATTTCTGACCTGCAAAGTTTCTGCTGAAAAATCCATTGATAATCTTACCAATTTCCCTAGTGTGCTGTAAGTTGCTTTTCTTTTTATTTTAAAATTCTTTGTCTTGATTTCTGACAATTTGATTATAATGTGCTTTGGTGTAAAATTCCTTGGGATCAGCCTATTTGAAATTTCTTGAGCCTCTCAAATCTGTATGTCCATATGCTTTTGCACATTTGGGAAGTGTGAGGCCATTATTTCTTTAAATGAGATTTCTGTCTTTTTTTCTCTCTCCCTTTCTTTCTTCTTTCTGGGACTCCTGTAATGTATATGTTGGTTCACACATGGTACACCATTAGTACTTTAGGTTTTCTTTATTCTTTTTCATTCTTTCTTTTTCTCTTCTTAATGGATAAGTTCAAATAACCTACCTTCAAGTTCACCGAATCATTTTTCCACTTGATCAAGTCTTCTTTTAACCCCTCTAGTAAAATTTTCAGTTTATTTGTATTTTTCAACTCTAGAATTTTAAAAAATACTTCCTCTCTCTTTGTTGAAATTCTTGTTTTGTTCATGCATCACTTCCCAGGTGAACATTTTTACAACAGTTATTTTAAATTCTTATTCAGATAATTCATAAGCCTTTAGTTTGGGTTGGTTTCTAGAGAGATTTATTTTATTCCTTTGATTGGGCTGCTGTCCCCTGTTTGTCCATGTCCCTTATAATTTTGGCTTGGTGTCCATGCATTTGACAAAGCAGCCACTTCTCCTTGTGTTTATGGGCTGGCTTTATACATGGAAAGAACTTCACCAATCAGCCCAGCTGTTGATTCTAGGGGCCTATCACACCTTTTATGTGGATCTGATTTCTCTTCACTTGTGTGTGGATTCCTAATTGGAGGGTTTGCTGGTTTCTTTTATTTGATTATGATTTTGTTTGATTATTTTGTCTGTTTATGAAACTATGGAGCTCATAATCTCTCGCTCTCTTTGATGTGTCTTCTCTAGAGACCATGGGTCCTCTGGAACAACAGTACACTATCCAGCTTTTTTTTGCTCTCAGTGGTCCTAGGCATCTAGAGTATGCCAGGTCCCAACAGCACTTTAATACTGGTGAAACAAAAAACTAGTCCTTGGGCAGTATTCTAAAAACCCAGAACTGTGGACACTTAACTCCATATTCTTCTTTTACCTCTAGAGGGAAAGGCCACTGAGCTATCTTGGCCCTTTTCTACTATACTGTAGGTCCTTTATATCAGCAGCATGCCACCTAGATCTTTTATGTTCTCAGAAACACATAAGCATTGAGAGTATGCTAGGTCCCATCAGCGCTCTGAGACAGGTGAGTCAGAAGCCAGTGCCTTAGGCTGACACTCGTGAAAAGGCAGAATGTTGGAAATACCAGCCAGTCTTTTTCTTCCTTCTCCAGGAAGAATTGGGAGCTGGAATTTCATCTCAGTGACATGGCATTGTGCTGGAGGACCAGGGACAACTACGTGAGGAAATGTCCCAAATTTCCTTGTTTGTTTTAATGTGTTTGGCTTTGCACTTTCCTGGGGCACAAGAGCCCCTTAACTGGTTTCTGAATTTCTGACAAAGTGAATTAGTCTGTGTATTGTTGTTGAACTGGTATCTCTGTGGAGGGGAGGAGGGTCTGGGTCTTCCTATTCTGCCATTTTGCTGACATCACTTTGAGCACCATCATTCATTCTGTGCACCATCTTTGGGTTCAGAGAAAGTGTTGAACTTTGAAATCATTTTATCTGAATTTGAATCTTCCTTGGTTGTTTATAATTCTATAAGCAAGTGACTTGACTTTTCTGAGTGTCATTGTCCTTATAAAGTAGAAATAATGTCAGGTCACTCATTGAGCTGTTACGGGGAAAATACCTGGCACAGAAATTGTCCTTTTATATTCTGTTTCCCAAATAAATGTCTAGAAGGATATAGGTCAAAGCATTAATAAGTAGCTTACTCTGAGGGTGGTCAAATTGTCATTAGTACATATGATTTTATGTTTTGTTCCATGTATTCTTATTTTCCTACAATGACTGTTCATCCTATGTATTTATGAGAAATGTTTATGTTCTGTGATGTTTAGGTTCCTTTTTGATTTGAAACTTCCTTTCTGACTTTATCCAACCCATGTATTGATTCCCCACAATTACTTGACATACATTTCTGAAATGAATGAGACCTTGTTCGACCCCATTCCAATACCACTGAAAGAGGTCTTTTCATAATCAAGAGGTAAATTCATCCTAACAGTAAAGGGCTGTGACTCTTTGTTTTGTGCAAAAGGTCTCATTTTCATCATTGATGAGTACAATAGACATGTTTATTTTTAGCAGTAAGTAAATTAACAAGGCCCATCAATATCAGTATTTCACTGAGTAACCATTTCAGAAGCTGTTTGGAACAGGTCACATTGAAAAGAACATTGATTTTAGCCCCAGAACTTAGAGTATATTGGAGCTATAGAACTAACCACCACAAAATAAACAGTTCTACTTACTTTTCTCTCCCTGGTACTCTCTACTATATGTTATACATACCTTTGTATTTCTGAAACTCATAAGCGAATTGTTTCACAAAGCCAGTTTTTTGCTAGGCTGGATCTTTGTCCAGGTGGTTTCAGCTATCACATAATCCTTTGTTCCCCAAACTGTTGGGGCCTTTCTAGTTTACAAAGCTTTCCTTCGTACCATTAGTCCCTATTGTGAACCAGCAAGGTACTCACACCTGCTAATGACCCCATTTTAGAAATGAAGAAATATTTTTATTTCTAACAATTCACCATGAAAAGTAGTAGGAATGGAATCTAGTTATTTTATTTCCACAGATTCTAAACCTGGTGACTTTACTAGTGTCCATATTGCCTCCCTGACCATTATTCATGTCCATGACATGTCAGTAATTCATCACCATCACCAAACCAAATCATGGAGGCCAAGCCTATATCCTACCTGCTTATATGTCTAGTACTTATACTGTGTGGTGTAAACAGATTCTATTTTACCCCTTTCGAAAAGACACTGCCAGCTGGGTAATGGCTTGTGGAAAGAAATGAAGGAAGCTTGTTCTAACAATGTCTAGTTTTCATATAAAACCACTCACCTTATTTGCTTCATTCATACCCCATTTTTTTCTTCAAAGGCTGTCTTTGAGGTTCATATTAGACTGGTTTCACCTGTCAAGGGAGTAGGCCTTTTAGAGAAAGCATTATTGTTCCTATCTAAATTCATCTTATTATTGCTCCAAGTGAAACAGAGGGAGACACTCTTAGTAC
This sequence comes from Smutsia gigantea, assembly GCA_032199065.1. Lineage (NCBI taxonomy): Eukaryota > Metazoa > Chordata > Mammalia > Pholidota > Manidae > Smutsia > Smutsia gigantea. The sequence continues at coordinate 170,171 of JAVSCE010005012.1, read as the reverse complement.
TGGAAGACCCTCCGACCTCTGATATCTGCAGGACCGAAGGAGTCCTTGCGCAGCAGTGGGCAAAGGCTGACCAACTAGCTTTTCCTGATGTTCCGTTTGGCCGTTTTGATGTCTGATAAGGAATGGAACAGAACACTCTGAAGTTCTAAGAATGCTCCCACAACCACATTTTTGCCTATTTCACTCAATTTAAAACAAAATATTTAGAATATTTGTATGATGGCTGTCTAGAGTGATTTTTACTTCTATAATTACAGTTATTTCCTTTGGAAACTGGAATTATGGGCTTGTTTTTTATGTGGAATATAGATACAGTTAAATCTCTTTGAAAAGGGTATTACTAACAAAACACCATTATTGTATTAAATGATGGTGACAATTGACATTTATTAAATACAAATCTGGTTTCAGTGGTTCTAAGTTCTTTACAGATTTTAATCCACACAGCTACCACTTATTGTTTATATTATTATGCACTACTAAAAAATGAGGAAAGTTTTCCTGAAAAATGAGGTCTCAGATTTGAATATTCATAACAAAACAGTTTTACACATAATATCCTATATATTATCATAATGTAGGACCACGTTCCATTGGCCAGAATTAGTCACATGGCTCTACGTGACTGTAAGGAGGCAGGGAAATAGAGCCTAGCTGTGTGGCATGCAGAAAAGGAAACAAGTTTTAGGACTCATGTCATTGCAACTGCCACAGTGTTGTGCTATGTGCTGAAGAAATAAATAATTTCAATATTTGAGAATATAGAGAAATATCTTCCTCTCCCCCTTCTTTTTCTAATTTTTTTTATTGATGTATAGTTGACATAATAACATAATAGTTTCAGGTTTACAACACAGCAATTAGACATTTTTATATACATTACAATATGGTCACCTTGTTAAGTGTAGTTACTATTTATTACCATATCAAGTTATTAGAATATTATTGACTCTATTCCCTAAACTGTACCTTTCATCCCCATGACTTCTTTTATAACTGAAAGTTTGTACCTGTTGATCCCGTTCACCTATTTTATTACCCCCTCAACCATACTCCCCTCTATTCCTCATACTTTTTAAAGCTAGCATGCCAAACACTAATGTCAAGACAAGGAAGGAGACTATAAGTAATGAAAAGTTGAAGTCATACTCACTAGTGAGCGTAAATGCAAAGTGCCTACATGAAACATTAACAAACTGAATCCAGCAGTATACAACAAAGGTAATAACACATCATGACCAAGTTGTATTTTTTAAGAATACAAAGCTTGTTTAAAATTAGGAAATAGAAAAGAACAGATTGAATGTAAATAATAAATGAAATATCATCTTAATATAAGCTTTTCAAAGCCTTTCATATACAATTTAGCATTGATTCATACATAAATATGATATTTAATATTAAATAACCAAAACCCTTCCCTTTAGGATCTGAAAAAGACAAAGATGCTTTTATCACTAGTCCCATTCAATACATACTACAGGTCTGAGACAGTTCTGTTAAGGCAGGGAAACTAAATAAAAGGCATAAAAATTAGAAAAGAAACAAAGCTGTCATTAATTGAAGATGACACATGGAATATCCAAAAGAACAAAAATTGCCAAAGAATAAATTGTTAGAAATAAGAGTTCAGCAAGTGTGTAGATGTAAAATCAATGTATAATAATTGTTGCATTTCTAATGTAGTAGCAGCAGACTTAAAAATTAACATTTAAAAATATATACCATTTGTATTAGCATAAAAGCATAAAGTAACTAGAAATAAATCTACCAAATACATCACAGTTCTCAATGGAAAGACTTGCAGAACTCTACTGAAACACATTAAAAAGAAAAACATGGCATAGAAGACTCAATACTGGGAATATGTCAGTTTTCACCCAGTGGCTTTATAGAGCCAATGCATTTACAATTTTTGTCCTTTTAATTGAATTTGGAAAAACGAATGAAAAATAAATACGGAACTGCAAAGGGCCCAAACCTCACAATACTCCTGAAGAGCAACTTGGGTAAACTGGCCTTATTAGCCATGAAGACTTAAAAAGCTCTCGTAATTAGGACAGTGTGTGTTAGTGAAGGATATAAAATTGACAAATGAATAGAAAATTGAAAACCAGTGAAAGTTCATGCAAATGAAACATTTGGAGTTTCACTGAGAAGGTATTGCAGATCAGCACAGAAAGCCTGGACTTTTCAGTAAGTGGAACTGGGACAATTGGTTAGACACATAGGGAAAAATGAAATTGGATCACTACTTAAAAAAAACACATTCCAGTTTACTTTGAATTATAAATGTGAAAAGCAAAATTCAAAAGATTTTAGAAGTTAATATAGGAGAATATTTTTCATTCCTCAGGATTTCTAAAACAAAATGTAGAGACTATAAACAATAAAGGAAAGATAAATTTAATTACATTAAAATTAAGACCTTCATTAAAAGCTACTCTAAGGAAACTGAAAATAGAAGTCATAGAGTGAGGGAAGATTATTGAAACCTAAAAAACTCATATAAATGCATAAGAAACAGACAGATAAGCCCTGTAGAAAACTGGGCAGAGATACAGTCAGGCTCTCTGCAAAGGGAAAGCACTAATGACCAAATAAACTAAAGAAAAGGTGTTCGATTCTATTACTAATCAGGGAAATGCAAATTAAAGTCACTATAGTATGCAACTGTTCACCCAGAGAGCTGGCAGAATTTAAATATCTAACAAGTGGGATCTTGGCCTTGTGGTTTAAGACCAAGAATTTAAGACTGTTCTGACAGTAAGGGAATCCACTAAAGAACTGAAAGCAAAGGGTGTGATCAGATTAAAGTTCTGAAAAGATTCCTATAACTGCTGGATGAAGCCCTGGGGAAAAAATGGTGGAATATATCAAGTATTGGCAAGGATATGGAGCAAAGAGAATTTTCATCCTCTGCAGTGCAGAGGGTCAATTGATAGAACCAATTTGGAAAACAGTTTGACATTTTTAAGAATATATGAAGATGTGCATTCCTTACACCCCTAGAATTCCACTCTTGATCCATACTTTAGAGAAATTCTTATTTGTGTTTACCTGGAAACTTACACAAAAATTTTCAGAGCAACTCTGACATAATAGCTCTAATGGAAAGAACACAAATATTCATTTAATATAGATTGGATAAATAAATTGTTGTATATCCATACATTATAATACTGTACTACAAGAAAATGAAAAAAATTACATCTGTACACACCAACATGGAAGAATTCTGTCAAAATCATGTTCAGTGAAAGAAGTAGATACAAAACATATACAGTGTGGTTCCATTTTAACAAAGTTCCAAACCAGCAAAAATAAACAATGCCTTGTTTATAGATACATAGAAGGAAGGAAAAGATACAGTAATCACATAGGTGGGACTCTGATTACTGTATGCGGAGGCGTGCAGGAGGCTTCTCCACCAGCAGTGTCTATTACTTAACCTGGAGGATGATGGCTTATAGGGGCGATAGCTTTATTTTTACTCTTAACCTTGTGTATTCCCATATGATACACTTCTGTGTGTATGGCATATTTTACAAGAAACAAAAAAAAGAAACTTTGTAGTTCTAATTTTTTTGATAGATTATACCAAGTATTTTCTTCCTTACTGTCTGAAATTAAAAAAATAAAGATTGTTTTATTTAGATCTATAGTTAACCCTTTACATGGGTTCACTTATATGTGGATCTTTTTTCAACAAATATACTGGAATTTTTTTGGAGATTTGCAACAATTTGAAAAAATGTTTTTTCTAGCTATGTTATTATAAGAATACAGTATATAATGCATATGACATATAAGATATGTGTTAATCAATTGACTGTTTATGCTATTGGTGAGGCTTCTGATCAACAGAAGGCTATTAGTAGTTAAGTTTTGGGGACCCAAAAGCATACACGGATGTTCAACTACATAGGAAGTCAGTGCCCTTAACTCCCATGTTGTTCAAGGGCCAACTGTACTTTTAGTCTCACTGGAAATTTAAAACCATAAAAAAGTAATGTCAAATACAAAAATAAACAATATATGAGTTTTGAGTTATTTATATTTTTAAACAAAATAATTCATATGGCCCATACAAATACCTCTATTATAGTTTTGAGATTATTTGTGCCAGAATAGAAAGACATTTCTGCTGATAGTATTGACACGAATGTATCTCACCTGGATCTAATAAAAATTTATCTGCATGTAAAATAGTTATTGCAGTTAAAATGTTTCCCCACCCCCATGCTGAGTGATTCATTTAACAACTTATTTTGATTTTATGATTGTAGTTTATTATTTAAATATGCAGAAAATTATAATAAAAAAACCAAACATTCCTTAAAACTGAATAGAACTATTGTGTGTAAAGCTCTCTCATGAGGTGGTAACAACAAATAACATTTATAGAGAAGGTAGAATGTGCATACTCAATATTGTCTGTCTCTTAAGCACCGTAGGGTGGAGGGATATGCCATTTTATTTATGTTTCAACGTGGGAACATTATGTTACAATGCTATCAGTTGGGAGAAATCAAGACAAAGAAATTAAGTAACTTCTCAAGTCAGGAAGAGCAAGAAAAATACTGTATATCACTTATTTTTGGAATCCAAAAAAGACAAACTCAGAGAAATAGTTTGTAGGGTGCTGGTTACAGGGGCTGGGGCTGGAGGAAATGGGAGATATTGGTCAAAGGGTACAATTCAGTTATAAGATTAACAAGTTTGGTGATGTAATGTATGGCATGGCAGAATATAGCGATACTATATGTATCATATATGTGAATGTTGTGAAGAGAGTAGATCTTGTATGTTCTCACCACAAAAAGAAATGGTAACCATGGGATGTGGATGGAGGTGGTAGCTCATGCTCTGGTGGTAATCATGTCACAATTTATACATGCATGTATCAAATTAACACTGTCATACACCTTGAACTTACACAATGTTATATGTCAATTATATCTCTAAAGCTGGGAAAAAAGGGAAATTAAGTAACTTCCTTAAGTTTCTTAAGAACTAAGTAGAGAGAGCCTGTACTTTGAGGTAATATCAGATTCTGGCTTTCTCAAACCAGAGCCCATTCTTTTATTACTATAGGGGCTGAAAACTATAATTTGGGAGCTGTTGAAGACATGTATGTGTGTGTGTCTGCATGCTCATGTGTGTGCATGTATTTACCTTTGTCACAGTGTTAACAAGTTTTTAAAGAAATGAAATGCTCTAGTAAGTGCATTTGCTTATCCTACATCTGACAGAGCTTACCCTTCTCTGACCTTGAAGATCACATTTCAGTGACCTCCTAAACTCTTATTCCAAGAGTTGGATTTTCCTCTCCCACACCAGCTCTTTTTCTTCCAATACTTGATCTTTATAAATATTTTCTAACTGTAGGAAAAAACAAGTAGGGAAACCAGTATTCAATGATATTCTGAGAGACAAGAGTCAATTAAACAAGTATTTTTTATTGAAATTGCTTTATTTCTAAATGCAAAGATAGTCAAAATATAGAGAAATTAAATCAATTTATTAAATCTGATCCCCCAAATTAGAATTAATTTGTCAGATTCCTTTTTCTACCTAGGAGAAAACAAATAAATGAACTTCGCTGCTTTTACAGGCATCCTGGCTTTGCTTTCATCTTGAACAGTGGATCTTTTGCCCTCTCTGGAAAAGAAACTTAACACCATCCGAGAGAAGGGAATTTTTCCTCCCTAGATTGCCTGATGTGAAACCCATTCTTCTAATGATTTCCTCCTCTTAGGGTGTGACACTACTAAATAACATTTGTTCTCCCACCATGCTAAGAAACAGAGGAAAAACAAGATGACTTTTATCTTAATTCACTGAAAATGATGATTTTATTACTATTAGAATTTTACTTCAGATAATGGAAACAAATTATTTCTCTGTCTGTGAAAGAACTAAAATTGGTCTCTGTGTATCTTTGGGATAAGGGGTGGGAGGAGGGATTAGTCAGGAAAGGAGGATTTAGTTGAGAAAAGTAATGGGAAAGAGCAAATTACTGGCATTCCAAAGGATAAAATAAAGAGCCTAGCATAATTTTAGTTAAAACATTGAGACATTCTCTATTCCTCCAGGCTGGAGATCACGATTTGAGCTTTTAAGCTTTATGTAAGACATAAAAATACCTAGTGCTGACACAAAGCTCTGCCTAGCTGCACAAGCATAAGGTTTCTCTGTACTTAGAAAACTTAGAAGTGCAACCCTCAGCATGATCAAAGAACTGCTCTCCTATCAGCCTGAGAAAATGCAGGAAAAAATTACTGATAGGTCATTTTCCCAGGGGACTCATTTGAAAACACTTGGCAAGCTTACAAAGAAACTGGAAATAGCATATGAAGGCAAACATGCTAAGCAGGTGCCATTGAATATTTTAATATTAACAGTGTCTCTTAGAGAGGATGACCAAATGACTGTTCCTCAAACTGATTTATCTGCAGTTGATTATTATGAACCAGGTACTGGGTTTCAGTTTGAACCAGTGACTTAGAATAGCTAATACAGATTTATAGGCTGATGAAACCAAATACTTCCTTTAAGGGAATGACATTTTCTTGCAGTTTGATTAACACAACGAACTACCAAAAGTTCATCACAACGTGGTAACAATTTTAACCAAGGCAGCTTGCCAACTTTAGTGGTATGGAAGGGTTTTGATTCATCAGATTTTTCCAAAGAGAGTTTTAAGAGAAAAGATCTGAGATCTTTTTAAAAGTGTATCAAGTCACCAATATCAATAGAGAAGAAAGGAGTTATTTATTTGGATCACTAGAATCTCTACTAATATGCATTCATGGTGATCTGGCTGATGAACACAAGCTTTATAAGGTACCGTATTGGGAATACAGATGGATAGCCTAAGCTTAGCCTCCCATCTCCCAAATGGTACCACTATTCTGAAGTTGAAGGATAACCCTCTAGTTCTGATTGTAATATTTTTATTATTAAATACAGTGTATTAACTTGTAGGTTTTCAAAACAGTCACAGATGCTCTCATTTTGGAATTTGATTTTTCCCCCAATCAAAACCACATTATATTTGCTAGCAGGAATACTTAATGGGTAGTTGTATATCATTCATTGTGATTTTTCCACAACTTATCCATCCATCACTGATAAAAATTTAAATTATTTCATTATATTAGCTCTTGCCATCAGTACCACAGTGAACATTATTATACTTATCATCATTTACATATGTGTCAGCATTAATCTATTTGTCTTGGATATGCACAATAGATAGAGCCAAATTGCTCTTCAAAGTAATTGTATAAATTTTTACTTCGAGGATAAGAGATACCACTTCTTGACATTCTCACCAACACCTGGGATTTCTAGGCTTTTTATAAAGTTTCATAAATACAAGGAGCAGGGAACTGTCTTTTATTATTTTATTTGCATTTCCTTCACTACCAGAAGTTGCACATCATGTCACAAGTTTCTTGGCCATCTTGGTTTCCTCTTCTGTCAAGTGGTTGTTCATATCCTGTGATCATTTCTCTTGTCTGTTGCTTGTCTTCTCTTGTTGGTTAGAATTCTGGTTGTGATTCTTTGTCAATTATATGCATTTAAATAATCTTGACTGGCCCTGTCTGACTTTTAATTTTGCTTATGGGTCTCCTTTTCCAAATTTTCTTACATTCCTGGTTTCTGTATTATTCCTAATGAATATTAACTTGTTGAGTTCTATGAAAAGCTCTGTTGAGATATTGATTGATATTACTTTAAATTTATAGATAAAATAATAGATTAATAACCATTAATGTTGTATACCTCTCCATCACTTTCATTGGTCCTTTTTTGCATGCTTTAGTAAATTAAAAAAATTTTTTCTACATGGAGATTTTATATATTTTTAAAACTATATTCCTAAGTAGTTTATAGTTTTGGAGGCAATTGTATAAAACATTTAATTACTTTTTGATTGTTTCTTGTTGGCACATAGGAAGACTAATATATACATACCTATACACTGACTATGCTTGTTTACTAAATCAATATTTTGGATCGTCTATGTGGTCTGTCATATTGCCTGTAAATAAAGACTAATGGGTTTTTCTTTTCAAATTTTTGGAACTCTTTTTACTTTTATTTTTCTCATTATTCTATTTTGGGTCTATAAATGATAAAATAGAAGTGACAGTTCTTATTTTGACCCTGACTTCACAGTGAATGCTTCTGCCATTTTATAATTAAGAGTATCAGTCAGTAGTGCCCTAAATATGGCTGATGGGAACAACATCATCTAGAAACTTGTTAGAAATTTAGATTGTTGAGTCCCATTCCTGGCGCTGCTACTGAATCTGAACCTCTGAGGTAAAGGGGATGCTTCCAGAAATCTGTATTTTAATAAGCTCCTCCCCTGCCAAGGGGATTCTCATGCTAACTAAAGTTTGAGAACCACTGCTGTAGGTATTTCTGTGGACATCTTTCATCAGGCTGAGAAGTCCCTTATTGACAAACATGAGTTATTGTCCATATAGAGAAGACACATTTTATGGATTTTTTTCTAAATTTATGGTGTTTCTTTTTATTGGAATATAGTTGATATACTATATTATATTGCCTTCAGATGTGCAATGTAGTGACTTGTAAATCCTCAGCCACAGTAAGTGTAGTTATCCCCGTTACCTTACCAAGATACTACAGTATTATTGGTTATATTCTCTATGTTATATTTCTATTCCTAGGATTAATTCATTTTATAATTTGAAGTTTGTACCTCTTTATCCCCCTCAACTATTTTACTTTCCTTCCATCCCCTTCCCTGTCGTAACCAACAGTCTGTTGTCAGTATTTATGGGTCTATTTCTTTTTGTTTGTTTTGTCTTTAGATTCCACATGTAAGTGAAATCTTATGATATTTGTCTTTCTCTATCTTACTTTGCTTAGCATAATACCGTGTAGGTCCATCCATGTTGTGGCAAATTTCAAGATTTCCCTTTTTTGTGACTAATACTCCACTGTGTATATGTATGACATTATCTTTATATATTCATCTATTGATGGACATTTAGGTTGCTTCCATTTCTTGGCTATTGTAAATAATGCTACAGTAAACTTAAGTGTGCATATATCTTTTTGAATTAGTGATTTTGTTTCCTTTTGGTAAATTTCCAAGAGTGGAATTGCTGTGTTGTATAGTATTTCTATTTTTATTTTTTGAGGAACCTCTGTATTGTTTTCCACAGTGGCTGGACCAATCTACATTCCTACCAACAGTGTAGGAAGGTTCCCTTTTCTCCACATCATTGCCAATACTTGTTGTTGCTTGTCATTTGGATAGTAGCTATTCTGACTCGTCTGAGGTGATAACTCACTGTGGTTCTGATTTGCATTTCCCTCGTGACTAGTGGTGTGGGGCATCTTTTCATGTGCCTGTATGTCTTCTTTGAAAGAAATGTATATTCAAATCCTCTGCCCAGTTTTTTTTTTGGTGTTGACTAGTGTAAGTTCTTTATATGTTTTTGGATATTAGCCCCTTATCAGATATATAATTTGCAAATATATTCTCCCATACAGTAGGTTGCCTTTTTGTTTTGTTGATGGTGTCCTCAGTTGTACAGAAGCTTTTTGTTTTGATGGAGTCCTGCTTGTTTATTTTGTTCCCATTGCCCAAGGAGACATCCAGAAAAAAATTACTCATGCTGATGTTACAAGATTCTTGCCCATGTTTTCTTCTGAGTTTTATGGTTTCATGTGTTACATTTACATCTCTAATTCATTTAGAGTTTACTTTAGGCAAGGTTAATAGTCAAATAGTATCTGAAATATGGCATGAAGTAATTTGATACATCATACTATGGAAGAGTCTTTAAAGCTAACAGTTCTACGGGTGTGTAATATATAATATTTCATTTCATTGTTTCATTGATGTGACCTCATGTACTGGAACATTCCCCAATTATTAGATAGGTTATTTCCCCTCTATTATTAATAAATCATCACAGTAACCAAGCTTAGTTTGAATGACTTACTGATACTTTCTTCATATTTAACCCAGGGTTAATTCTCAGTATTTTGCAATCAGTTACCCTTGTAAGTATGCTGTTTTCTTGTGATGTTGGTCTGTGGCTGAAATAGAAAAATCCAAATTGGGTTTAAACCTAATTTTATCTTTCCAAATTGTGTCACATCTAATGGGAGAGCAATGGAGAGTCTCCTCTTTCCACATGATGTTCATTCATTTGGAGACTGTTCCTTCAATGGGCTCTTACTGTGTGTCAGGTGTTTGGCTAGAAGCTGGAGATACAAAAATAAATGAGGTATAACTTTCCTTCACAAAGACCTTCTAATCCAGTGCAGAAATCTGTTGCTACACATACCGATTGTCTTCTAAAATCCATTTCTCAACATTTTGCATCTGCATAATGATTTACATATGAAGAAGATAGAATGGTTTATATGCAAGTGTAGTAATGGTACGGCCCATAACAGGGATTCCAGTTCTAAAAAAATTCAGGTCAGGTGGGAAGATAATACAGTTTTTGTGGCATTATGTTTTTCAGAGTTGGGGAAGATCAGATCCAATGTGATCTCCCAGTAGTAATAACACCACATAGAAAAAAGATAAAATGTTGTTTTCCAAACCTCTCATTTTACCATCATTTAATTGGAAACTACTTCTCTGTGGCAATGTAGATCTGAGTCAGTTCTCTACGTTGTCCTCAAGTGAGATTGTTGGGGAGGAGGGGAGGAAATAGGCTTCCTTCTGTTGAACATTAAAATACTTAAAGATTGTCCTTGATGTGAAGCTGGAAATCCTATGAACTGAAAAATTAATGTCTTATCTCTCAGTGGTTACACTGACAGAATTTAGAATGAAATACATGGTTAAAATCTAATTTGAATGACTGTCAAAGCACATAGTAAACATTGCTCATTTTGGGGTTTAGCACCTTGATACTGTCTGGCACAATGTAAATGCTGATCATAATAAAGTAACAAATAAGCTTTCTTTACTGAATACTTTTCACAAAGTAGTCATTCTCTCTATTCCACAGTCCTGACAGGGATCTCATAGGAATTACTGGAGTCTGTGCATTTAGAAAATCACACTTGCTCTTTTACAGTACTTCCTCCCCCAAAGTGATTATAGCCATAGAATTTTGTAAAACAGGACAGAGTAAAGGGAGAAGTGGCCAAATTGATGTTTATTGTGGGACTTCTCAAAGCAGTAATATTGCCTTTTTTCTCTCTCTTTCTCCCTTCCTTCCTTCCTTCTTTCTCCCTTTTCCCCTCTATCCCTTCCTTCCTTTCCTCTCTTTTTTCTCTCTTAATCTATTTTTTTAAATATTATAGTATTATGATCCTTTTTTCCCACTGGTAAAATTCCAAATATTTCTGACTCTCAGTTTTGCCTTACTGCCTTTCATCCCCTGTCTCCTAAGTGGTGTTACAAGAAAGTGAATACTTTGCTGAGAAATGTCTGGTAACTTTGGAATCATAGCAGAAAGATAATTTTCTTAAATTTATCTTAAACTTATGCTGTATGAGATAAGGATTTTAATCCCATCTGAATATGTTTGCTTTGTTTAATATGCTCTAGTTTTTTTAGGCAATGCATTGAAAACCAAGATTTTGCAGGAGTACTTTGTACTTTGATGTACTGAAAACATGACTTCATTTATCTGAATCTTCTGCCTTTGGGATATAGATTCTGTAAAAATCAAAAAAAAAGGGCAAGAGGATAATCTTTCTAATTTCCATTTTCAATAGTATATGTCTTGTCAGTATCTCTGGTCACTAATTAAATTCATCTCTGACTTTGTTCTCTCTAAGTTTTAGTTTTGCTTTACTGCCCAAATACCTTCATGTCTTTTTTGGTCCCTTAAGGAAATCCTGTGAAGTTTCACATCAGATAATCTGGGACTGCTGGAATTGTGTGTTCTGTCTCCAGGTTGCTTTGTGAGAAAGCTCTGGTAAAAAAAAAAAAAAGCCTTGTGTTTCTAAAACAGTGGCATCTGTCCAACAACATGTCCAATTTGTCAAGAAGGTCTGACTGAGCCCTTCATTATCATACATTGGTGAAATAATTTGCCTGAAGGGAATTAGCTCATTAATAAGAGGGATGAATTGCACATTGTTTTGCCTAATACACAGTTTCTTCCTTGTAACACACATTCCTGGCATTTGTTTCAAATTCTCTACTTGCTTACTGTATTAGAATTGAAGCAGCAGCCTAGAATAGCTACATGTAGTGGACGCCAAAGTTATCTGAGGGAACTGAATCACAGAATAGATAAGAAAACCTTTTGTGTTTTCTCCTAATGGGACTGATTATTCAAAAATATATCGTTTAGGCTCATTGGACTCTTCTCAGACTCTAGACCTGAATTCAAATTGAGTTCAAAGGTAGGACTACCAGGGCAGATATGTAATTCAAGAAACAAGAAGGCCAGTTTTGGACAAGATAGCTTATAGTAGACATATTTGAAGCCTTTGACCTTTTTATAAAACCATTTCCCACCCCTATCTAAAGAGGTTCCCTTCCAGCAGCTAGGTTTCTTAAAAAAATTTTTTTTATTAAGGTATTATTGATATACACTCTTATGAAGGTTTCAAATGAAAAAACAATGGGGTGATTACTTTTACCCATATTATCAAGTCCATACCCATACCCCAATGCTGTCACTGTCCATCAGTGTAGTAACATGGCACTGATTCACTGTTTGCCTTCTCTGTGCTACACTGTTTTCTCCGTGAACCCCACACAATGTGTACTAAACATAATACCCCTCAATCCTCTTCTCCTCCCTCCCCACCCGCCTTCCCACACCCCTCCCCTTTGGTAACCACTAGTCCCTTTTTGGAGTCTGTGAGTCTGATGCTATTTTGTTCCTTCAATTTTGTTGCATTGTTATACTCCACAAATGAGGGAAATCATTTGGCACTTGTCTTTCTCTGCCTGGCTTATTTCACTGAGCATAATATCCTACAGCCCCATTCATATTGTTGCAAATGGCAGGATTTGTTTTTTTCTTATGGCTGAATAGTATTCCATTGTGTATATGTACCACCTCTTCTTTATCCATTCATCTACTGATGGACACTTAGGTTGCTTCCATATCTTGGCTATTGTAAAAAGTGCTGCATATGTCTTTTTGAGTCTGAGAAGTTGTATTCTTAGTGTAAATTCCAAGGAGTGGGATTCCCACGTCAAATGGTATTTCTATTTTTAATTTTTTGAGGAACCTCCATATTGCTTTCCACAATGGTTGAACTAGCTTACACTCCCACCAGCAGTGTAGGAGGGTTCCCCTTTCCCACATCCACGCCAGCATTTGTTGTTCTTAGTCTTTTGGATGGTGGCCATCCTTACTGGTGTGAGGTGATATCTCATTGTGGTTTTAATTTGCATTTCCCTGATGAATAGTGATATGGAGCATCTTTTCATGTGTCTGTTGGCCATCTGAATTTCTTCTTTGGAGAACTGTTTCTTCATATCCTCTGCCTATTTTTTGATTGGCTTATTTGCTTTCTGGGTTTTGAGGTGTGTACGTTCTTTATGTATTTTGGAAGTTAACCCCCTGTCATAACCAGATATGTCATTTACAAATATATTCTCCCATACTGTAGGATGCCTTTTTGCTGTGTTGATGGTGTCCTTTGCCATAGAGAAGCTTTTTAGCTTGATGTAGTCCCATGTGTTCATTTTTGTTTTTGTTTCCCTTGCTCAAGGAGATGCATTCAGGAAGAAGTTACTCATGCTTATATTCAGGAGATTTTTGTCTATGTTGCCTTCTAAGAGTTTTATGATTTCATGACATACATTCAGGTCTTTGGTCCATTTTGAATTTACTTTTGTGTATGGGGTTAAACAATAATCCAGTTTCATTCTCTCACACATAGCTGTCCAGTTTTGCCAACACCAGCTGTTGAAGAGGCTGTCATTTCCCCATTGTATGACCATGGCACCTTTATCATATATTAATTGACCATATTTGCTTGGTTTTATATCAGGGCTCTGTAGTCTGTTCCATTGGTCTATGGGTCTGTTCTTGTGCCAGTACCAAATTGTCTTGACTAGTGTGGCTTTGTAGTAGAGCTTGAAGTTGGGAAGCGTAATCCTCCCAGCTTTATTCTTCCTTCTCAGGATTGCTTTGGCTATTCAGGGTCTTTTGTGGTTCCATGTGAATTTTAGAATGATTTGCTCTATTTCATTGAAGAATGCTGTTGTTATTTTGATAGGAATTGCATTAAATCTGTAGATTGCTTTAGGCAGGATGGCCATTTTGACAATATTAATTCTTCCTATCCATGAGCATGGGATGTGTTTCCATTTATTGATATCTTCTTTAATTTCTCTCATGAGTGTCTTGTAGTTTTCAGAATGTAGGTCTTTCACTTCCTTGGTTAGGTTTATTCCTAGGTATTTTATTCTTTTTGATGCATTTGTGAATGGAATAATTTTCCTGATTTCTCTTTCTGCTAGTTCATCATTAGTGTATAGGAATGCAACATATTTCTGTGTATTAATTTGGTATCCTGCAACTTTGTTGAATGCAGATATTAGATCTAGCAGTTTTGGAATGGATTCTTTAGGGTTTTTTATGTAAAATGTCATGTCATCTGCAAAAAGGGACAATTTAACTTCTTCCTTGCCAATCTGGATGCCTTTTATTTCTTTGTGTTGTCTGATTGCCGTGGCTAGGACCTCCAGTACTATGTTTAATAGAAGTGGGGAGAGTGGGCATCCTTGTCTTATTCCCAATCTTAAAGGAAAAGCTTTCAACTTCTCACTGTTAAGTATAATGTTGGCTATGAGTTTGTCATATGTAGCCTTTATTATGTTGAGGTACTTGCCCTCTATACCCATTTTGTTGAGAGTTTTAATTATGAATGGGTGTTGAATTTTGTCAAATGCTTTTTCAGTATCTATGGAGATGATCATGTGGTTTTGTCTTTCTTTTTGTTGATGTAGTGGATGATGTTGATGGATTTTCGAATGTTGTACCATCCTTGCATCCCTGTGATGAATCCCACTTCATCATGATGGATGATCTTTTTGATGTATTTTTGAATTCGGTTTGCTAATATTTTGTTGAGTATTTTTGCATCTATGTTGATCAGGGATATTGGTCTGTAATTTTCTTTTTTTGTGCTGTCTTTGCCTGGTTTTGGTATTAGAGTGATGCTGGCCTCATAGAATGAGTTTGGAAGTATTCCCTCTTCTTCTACTCTTAAAAAAACTTTAATAAGGATGCATGTTAGGTCTTCACTAAATGTTTGATAAAATTCAGCGGTAAGCCATCTGGTCCATTTTGTTCTTAGGTAGTTTTTTGATTACCAGTTCAATTTCATTGCTGGTAATTGGTTTGTCCAGATTTTCTGTTTCTTTCTGCGTCAGCCTTGGGAGGTTGTATTTTTCTAGAAAGCTGTCCATTTCTTTTAGGTTATCCAGTTTGTTAGCATATAATTTTTCATAGTATTCTCTAATAATTTGTATTTCTGTGGTGTCCATTGTGATTTGTCCTTTGTCATTTCTGATTCTGTTTATGTGTGTAAACTCTTTTTTCTTGATAAGTCTGGCTATGGGTTTATCTATTTTGTTTATTTTCTCGAAAAACCAGCCCCTGCTTTCATTGATTCTATTGTTTTATTCTTCTTGATTTATTTATTTCTGGTCTAACCTTTACTATGTCCCTCCTTCTACTGACTTTGGGCCTCATTTGTTCTTCTTTTCCTAGTTTCATTAATTGTGAGTTTAGACTGTTCATATGGGATTGTTCTTCATTCCTGAGGTGGGTCTGTAATGCAATATACTTTTCTCTTAGCAAGGCATTCGCTGCGTCCCATAGATTTTGTGGTGTTGAATTATTGTTTTCATTTGTCTCCATATATTGCTTGATCTCTGTTTTTATTTGGTCATTGATCCACTGGTTATTTAGGAGCATGTTTTGAAGCCTCCATGTGTTTGTGGGATTTTTCATTTTCTTTGCATAATTTATTTCTAGTTTCATACCTTTGTGGTCCGAGAAACTGGCTGATACAATTTCAATCTTTTTGAATTTACTGAGGCTCTTTTTGTGGCCTAGTATATGATCTATTCTTGAAAATGTTCCTTGTGCACTTGAGAAGAATGTGTATTCTGCTCCTTTTGGGTGTGGAGTTCTGTAGATGTCTGTTAGATCCATCTGTTCTAATGTGTTGTTCAGTGCCTTTGTCTCCTTACTTATTTTCTGTCTGGTTGATCTGTCCTTCAGAGTGAGTGGAGTGCTGAAGTTTCCTAGAATGAATGCATTGCATTCTATTTCCCCTTTTAATTCTGTTAGTATTTGTTTCACATATGTAGGTGCTCCTGTGTTGGGTGCATAGATATTTATAATGGTTATATCTTCTTGTTGAATTGATCCCTTTATCATTATTTAATGTCCTTTGTTGTCTCTTGTGACTTTCTTTGTTTTGAAGTCTATTTTATCTGATACAAGTACTGTGACTCCTGCTTTTTTCTTCCTATTAGTTGCATGAAATATCTTTTTCCATCCCTTCACTTTTAGTCTGTGTATGTCTTTGGGTTTAAAGTGAGTGTCTTGTAGGCAGCACATAGATGGGTCTTGTTGTTTTATCCATTCAGTGATTCTATGTCTTTTGATTGGTGCATTCAGTCCATTTACATTTTGGGTGAGTATTGATAGGTATGTACTTATTGGCATTGTAGGCTTTAGATTCATGGTTACCAAAGATTCAAGGTTAACTTCATTACTATCTAAGAGTCCAACTTAACTCACTTAATATGTTATTACAAACACAATATAAAGGTTTGTTTTTCTCCTCCTTTTTCTTCCTCCTCCATTCTTTATATATTAGGTATCATATTCTGTATTCTTTGTCTATCCCTTGATTGTCTTTGGGGATGGTTGATTTAATTTTGCATTTGCTTAGCAATTAACTGTTGTACTTTCTTTACTGTGGTTTTATTGTGTCTGGTGACAGCTATTAAACTTTAGGAACACTTCCATCTATAGCAGTCCCTCCAAAATACACTGTAGAGACAGTTTGTGGGAGGTCAATTCTCTCAGCTTTTGCTTATTTGGAAATTGTTTAATTCCTCCTTCAAATTTAAATGATAACCTTGCCAGATAAAGTATTCTTGGTTTGAGGCACTTCTGCTTCATTTCATTAAATACATCCTGCCACTCCCTTCTGGCTGTAAGGTTTCTGCTGAGAAGTCTGATGATAGCCTGATGGGCTTTCCTTTGTATGTGGTCTTATTTCTCTCTGTGGCTGCTTTTAATAGTTTGTCCTTATCCTTGATCTTTGCCATTTTAATTACTATATGTCTTGGTGTTGTCTTCCTTGGGTCCCTTGTGTTGGTAGATCTGTGCACCTCCATGGCCTGAGAGACTATCTCTTTCCCCAGATTGGGGAAGTTTTCAGCAATTACCTCCTAAAAGACACTTTCTATCCTTTTTTCTCTCTCTTCTTCGTCTGGTACTCATATAATACAAATATTGTTTTGTTTGGCTTGGTCACATAGATCTCTCAATATTCCTTCATTCTTAGAGATCCTTTTTTTCTCTCTGTGCCTCAGTTCTGTGTATTCCTTTTCTCTAATTTCTGTTTCATTTTTTGTCTCCTCCACCATATCTAATATGCTTTTAAAACTTTCCATTGTATGTTTCATTTCTGATACTGTGTTCTGTAATGATTGGATCTCCTACCGGATTTCATCCCTGAGTTCTTGAATATTTTTCTTTACCTCCATGAGCATGTTTATGATTTTTATTTTGAAATCCCTTTCAGGCAGATTCATGAGGTCCATTTCATTTAAATTTTTCTTAGGGGTTGTATTCATAATTTTACTTTGAACCAGGTTCCTTTGGCATTTGATATTTGTATATGGCGCCCTCTATTGCCCAGAAGCTCTACTCTCTGGAGCTGCTCAGCCCCTGAAGCAATGTTGGAGGTTGGAGGGGAGTGGTATTGGTGCCTGGGGGGAGTAAAGAGCTGTTCCCTGCTTCTTGGCTGCTATGCCTGTCTCCACTGCTAGAACCAGTGGGCCGAACACACAGATATAAACCTCTGTACTTTGTGTTTGTAGTTGCTGTAAGATGGGGCTTCCCTCTGTCTGGCCTAATGCCAGGGTAGGGTTTTCCGTTTTGTGCGTGAGGTGGGGCTGGCCGGGAGAAAGGTGCAGTAGGCTGCCTATCATGAAGGGGCTCCTTGGAGCTCTATAGCCAGCCCGGGAGCTGGAGCTCCTGAAGATCGTGAAAGTTCCCAACCTGCTGGGCAAAGTGCACCCGGACAATTTTGTCTACCTGTTGTTTCTCCTGAGCAGTAAGCTCTGTGCAGTCCTTGCCCATTTAGCAGCCCTTTTGCTGTTAGGAAGTCTCTCCGACTGGGTGGAGACAAATATTTACCTTTCTTTTGTCCAGAGCAGCCAGATATGGATCCCTGCTTTCCACAAGTGGCTGGAGTCTCATTCTCTCCAGATATTCTGCCTATGTTAGCTTTCCAACCCCCTATTCACGAAAGTACCATGAAAACACCATGAAATATAGGTTTGTGCTCCCAGATCAGATCTCCAGAGTTAGGTATTCAGCAGTCCCAGCCTTCCACTCCTTCCCCACTCTGTTTCTCTTCATCCCACTGATGAGCTGGGGTGGGGAAAGGGCTTGGGTCCCACTGGGCCATGGCTTTGGTACTTTACCCTGTTCCGTGAGGTTTATTCTTTTCTCCTGGTGTGTGCAGTTTGGAACAGTGCTCTTTCCTGTTGCTCTTTCCGGATTAGTTGTATTAATTATATTTTCATATTATATACAGTTTTAGGAGGAAGCCTCTGTCTCACCTCTCATGCTGCTATCTTTAATCCTTTCACCCTCTCAGCTAGGTTTCTTTTGACTCCTTGTAATGTACAGTGTTTAACACGGAAGTGGAATTGGGGCAGGCTCTTTCTCTCTCATGAAAATCAAGCCTAGAAACCAAGGAACAGTAAATTGAATTCTCCATGTGTTTAGAACTTAACAGCTCAGGAACATGGGGCATCCATATTATCCTACATTCACTTTGAAGCAGGGAAAGCCAGTTTTCACATAGAAAGGCGAGAGAATTCCACAAAGTTTCCTAATGTTTTTCCTGATCTCTGAGGACTGCCTAAACTCCTTTTCCCCCCCTCTACTTGTGCTAGCTTGAGTAACTGTCAATTATTTGCAATCAGAGGCTTGAGTAACAGTAATCCATATGTAAATACAGATGGATATTCTTTTACATTTCCATTTATAAATTGGAATTGATTTACAGTTTTGCACAAAAAGCAGCCAGTGGGAAAAGACTATACTTTAATAATATACAGCACACGAAACACAATAATTGAGAGCTGACAAATCCCTTGGATTGCACACTGGCTCGTATGGCAGTCACAGAGCTAGAAAACAAACATACCAAAAAACTCAAGATCCTAAGCAGCACATACCAATAGGAGTTTCAGTGGGAGTAACTCAGGTTAAGCTGGGTGGAGACAAATATTTACATAGAAGACAGTTCAGTAATGCAATGTTATTACAATCATTATATGTGAAAACAGATGTATCACTATAAATCATAGTCTCTGGGGGGATAATTTATTACCGAAGCTATTTTAATTGCTTTGCACCACCCTCTTTTATGATTGTTTTACTGGGAAAATATTATATAAAAACAAGTATTTGAAAACAAAAGGTTCTTCATTCTTTTTATTAACCAAGAAATAATTTATTTAGCTAAAATATAAACACCAAAGACTTTAAGAAAAATGCTTTTGTGGGTTTTTTTTGTTTTTGTTTTTTTGTACGGTGTAGGCTCTTCATTTCTTAAGGGAAAGGAAAATGATGTCTGTTGTGTCATCACAACTAATGAGTAGAACGTTATAGGCCATTAGAAATTATCTTGAACTTTTCTCAGTTTTTATCAAGGAATTATATATAATACAGTGGTACATTTGAAAGACAACTTTTGTTAAATGTCTAGGCAGGTATGATTTCATTTATTCTGAAAAATGAAATAGAATTATTTTTTATTTAGAAATATTAAAAAAATCACCGTATACTTGAGAACTGCAGCATGTATTTATCCAGTTTTCCATTATTCTAGGAATAATAATATTAATACTTCAGCCTAAAATAGTAAAGAAACATGATAACATTAATTCTTTATATATGGTACAGTTGATTGTCAACTCCAATTTTATTGGTTGAGCAACAAGTATCATTTCTATTCTTAAAATTGGAAATGAAGATGCAAATAAATCATGGAACTTGTCCGTACTCCTTACAACCAGGCTTACTGAGGAAAAGGTGAAGTGCAGAGCAGGCCTACATAATAGTGGCTATCAGAGAGATGATCTAAAGTCAAACTATTCAGCACCAAATTCTAGGTAGAGTATGGGTGTCCCCAAGAAGCAGATGGAACATGGAGGCAGGGGATCTGAATTCTGTAGTTGTAATCTGAAAGTCTACACCAGTTTAGGCCTTTCTTTGGAATAAGAACTGAAACAACACCAGAAACCAAAGTAGAACTTCATTCTTAGAGATCAGGATAAATAGGAATTGATGGATTAAAAACTCTGTGGTATTGGAAAGCGGATATATCAAACTGTTCTCAGCTCTGGAAGGAGGAATTTCCAAAGCTGTTTCAACCCTGCTTGTTGTATATCCCAGCCCAGGATATTGGGATGATACTGAGTTTGCAAGTGGGTCATAAGGAAAGTAAGGGAATAATCCATGCCTTTTACCCTCCTTCTATTCTTGTAACCAGATTGCTTAGTGTTCAGTGGCTTCTTTTGTCTGTAATATCCCAGCTTAATTTGCCTTTATTCTCCTTCATATATTTCATCAATATAGCCAAACTTGTATTTTTTCTTGCCTTACTTCTTTCCTTTGGTCACGCAGTTTCATATGTTTGGAAATTCCTTCCATACTGTCTTTACTTGTGTTAATTCTATCTATTCTTCAAGCCCCAGTTTACTTTTTGTTTTCTGCTTGTCTTCTGGAGTTGGAATAAAATATTCTGAGTTTCTTTTAAAAAGACTTCCTACAGTATGGGAGAATATATTCATAAATGACGTATCCGATAAGGGGTTGACATCCAAAATATATAAAGAACTCACGCACCTCAACAAACAAAAAGCAAATAATCCATTTAAGAAATGGGCAGAGGATATGAATAGACACTTCTCCAAAGAAGAAATTCAGATGGCCAACAGGCACATGAAAAGATGCTCCACATTGCTAATCACCAAAGAAATGCAAATTAAAAACAATGAGATGTCACCTCACACCAGTGAGGATGGCCAACATCCAAAACACAAACAACAACAAATGTTGGCGAGGATGTGGAGAAAAGGGAACCCTCCTACACTGCTGGTGGGAATGCAAATTAGTTCAACCATTGTGGAAAGCAGTATGGAGGTTCCTCAAAAAACTCAAAATAGAAATACCATTTGACCCAGGAATTCCACTCCTAAGAATTTACCCTAAGAATGCAGCAGCCAAGTTTGAAAAAGACATATGCACCCCTATGTTTATCGCAGCACTATTTACAATAGCCAAGAAATGGAAGCAACCTAAGTGTCCATCAGTAGATGAATGGAAAAAGAAGAGGTGGTACATATACACAATGGAATATTATTCAGTCATAAGAAGAAAACAAATCCTACCATTTGCAACAACATGGATGGAGCTAGAGGGTATTATGCTCAGTGAAATAAGCCAAGCCAAAAAAGACAAGTACCAAATGATTTCACTCATATGTGGAGTATAAGAACTAAGGAAAAAAAAAACTGAAGGAACAAAACAGCAGGAGACTCACAGAACCCAAGAACGGACTAATAGTTACCAAAGGGAAAGGGACTGGGGAGGATGGGTGGGAAGGGAGGGGGAAGGGGGAAGAAGGGACAATACGATTAGCAGATGTAATGTTTGGGGGGCACGGGGAGGGCTGTACAACCCAGAGAGGACAAGGAGTGACTCTATGGCACCTCACTATGCTGATGGACAGTGACTGCAATGGGGTTGGGGGGAAACCTGATGAAGGGGGTAGTGTAATCACCATAATATTACTCATTTAATTGTAGATTAATGATATCAAAATAAACTTAAAAAAACTTATTATTGTAAAATACATCATATCAGAAGCAAACGTATAGAAAACAATGAATTTAAAAAGAATCATCTGTGTAGCCTCCACTCAGGTGAAGAAACAGGACACTGTTACTATCCTAGAAGCCCATTGTATAGTTCACCTCCTTGATCATATTCTCTTCATTCTTTTGGGGAGGTAGTCTGTGTCCTGAGCTTGTAATAGTCATGCCCTTCTTTTAACTTCTTTGGACTTTTAATGCTTCTGCTTACCTCTGTAAGTAATGTTGTAGTTTAACTTTATATAATTTCATCTTACTATATATATTTTACACTTCTTTTGCTCAACATTATACTAATAATTTTCATGTATTTTATTGCTTATAGCTACAATTCATTTACATTTTGCATAGGACTCCCTTGTCTGAATATTCTACAATTTATATATTCACTGTAATGTTCATAGACATTTGGTCTGTTCCCAGTTTAGGGCTATTATGAACATTCTTATGTAGGTATCCTGGTCCATATATGGTTGAGTTCTTTAACTACTTAACTGTAAGTTTGTATTCCACTTTATGAGTTAATATTTGTCCCATATTTTTAAATATTATCATAAAAACAATTTCAGTTTTAGTTTAGTATTCTAGCTTGTGTTTGTAGTAAAATGTACATAATTGTTACTGTATTTTAGGACTCTATGGCTATTCCAAATTTCTTTGTATTCTAAATAACACTCTAGGAATACCTGTTGGTATGTATTTTCTCCCTACATTAGGTTATTGATACAGAAAACATTCACTTATTAGAATTCTCATGTCAAAAGGCATGAATATTTAAATGTTCTTGATTTAAAGAGATAAATGACTTGACAAGTTTGTTGCACACATTTATATTGACTGCTTATTTTTAGTAGAAAATTGTTTTTGAAAGCGAGACCAATGTAGTAGTTGACTGTAGGATCAGATGATTTTCACATTATAACCATTTTTCCATACATTCTCTCTTAAGTAGTCACAAAAGAGCCCTTTTTTCTTATTGGTTCCTAGGATCTGCCTCATTCTCTGTCTCTGACCAAAATTGGCAGGCAATCTTCAGTATTTTATCACAGTCAGTTTTTGATGGAGGGTAAGAACATTAGATTGATTATAAATAGTAGCCATCCAGTAATTTAATTATCTGGGTATATTAGATGTATACATTAAAATAAATATGTATGACAATTTTCTGTTAAAAAATTAAGTGTATTTTCTTTCAGTATTATCTCCAGATCAGAATTTTTGCTAAAGATTGGTACACACACACACGCACACACACACACACAAATTATACATAAAGAGAAAAAGAGGACAGATGCTTTCAAAGTAACATTAAAGTGAAGTCCTTTTTGTCCTTTTCATCAACTGATTAAATTTTCCCCCAATCTGTCTGCTTGTTTACAGCATCATACACCAGGCTTCTCGGGCTGACTATGTTTGTCATTCTTGTTTACTTCCCTCAGTGATTGGAACCAATGGTTAGAAATATGTGAAAATAAAAGATGATAAATGGCACTGCTTATTCCTCCAAATTAAACAATAGCAAGTCTGATGAGTTTGTGCAATTGTGATTTTTGTGGAAAGGACCAATGAGACAATGATTACAAAAAGAACTGCCAAGTCTACTCCTAATAAAGCAAACTGGGTGAGTTCAGCAGTTCTGCCTCTTAATGTTCTGTAGGATTCATACAGGAAGAGTACATTTATCTTATGTTTGTGCTTCCCTATTAAAACATGCCTTACTTTCTGTATCAATCTATAATTCTGTTTTTTGCTTGTTACAGCAAAAGGACAAAAGTATATATGTCACATATGCACACACATATATATATTACACACACATATATATATATCAACACATTTTAGTAATACAAGTTTACATTCCATCTTTTTTAAAATTAGAAATGTGATTTTTTAAAATATATTGATCATAACATTATGCATACTACCTTCTAGAACCTGTAAGTTAATGTTAAAAGCACAAGTTTTACATTTTTACCTTTATCTTCTTGAAAGGGATTATTTCTAACAAATGACAAGAAGTCCAGACTTATATCTGGAGGTTTTCATGTCACAGATAACTGCCGTTGCTCTTTTCTGTGAAGAATGTAGCTTGCTTATTTCAATAGGGACCTCTTAGAGTTTGAGGAAGGTAAAGGACTCATTGGACTACAGAAAGAGTTTCTAGGTTGCAAAAGTAGGTATCATTATCTTGACACTAATCTTATTCCAGTAGTAGTGATGAATGATTTAATTTTCTCCATGTAGCATCTAGATTCTCTTCCAGATTTTCAAAGTTCTTTCCATAAAATAAAGCTCATCTGAAGACAAGAATTAAAGAAATTTTGGTTGGGTAGTTGGGGGGGTGAAGAAAGGATATTATATATATTTAAAGCCACTTGGTGGATGATAAAACCCACCAGAGTCACATGTTAAAAATCAATTAACTCTTTGATTGTTCCAGGAATCTTTTTAATATTGTCTATAAATAGTTAGCAGTGGCTGAAGATTGCATAATCCTCTTCTTTTCATTACATAAGCCAATCTTGAAGTTGTACGTAAGATGAGATTCTAAAATGTTTTACTATTATTATTTCCATATCTCAACTTCTAAATGATTATGGATCCCATTAAGCTATAAGGTCTTTCATCATCTTGTCCCAGCTAAACTCTTCAGCCTCATTTCTCACCACTTATATCTCAGTCTGGTTCCTAAATATATTGAATGCTTTCCATTTAACTAAAACTGACCTTTGTCCTGCTCAGATTCATTCTGACAAGCTCTCTAACCCATTCCCAATCATGCAAGAATACCTGCCTTATCATCCATTTGTAACTATGTAGGAATCATTTTAGGGATCATTTCACCACTAGATGTTATCCCTGATATTCTTAACTATCTAATATTATCCCACAGTCCCTTTAAATCTAGTACTTGCGATATATTGCTGTTAATATAACACATATATCATTATCACTGTATATTTGGACATCTGTCTTTTTCTCCTATTGCTCAAGTACCATACTGTATTGAAGAATATCTGGCATTTCAGAGTAGATGTTGGAAGTTATAAAATAAATACAGGCATACCTCATGTTATTGTGCTTCACAGATAATGCTTTTTTAAAAATAAATTGAAGGTTTGTGGCAACCCTGTGTCAAACAATTTTATCAGCATGATTTTTGTCAACAGCATATGCTTGCTTCCTGTCTGTCACATTTTGATAATTCACAAGTTGAAATTCACTATTTCAGACTTTTTCATTATTATTATGTCTGTTATGGTGATCTGTGATCAGTGATCTTTGATGTTACTCTTGTAATGTTTTGGACACCAAGAGCCATGCCCATATAAAATGGCAAACTCAATCAGTGAATGATGTGGTGTTCTGATGGCTCCACTGACCAGCCATTCCTTGTCTTTCTCCCTCTCCTTGGCTTCCCTAGTCCCTAAGACACAGCAGTATTGAAATTAGGCCAATTAATAGCCCTACAATGGCCTCGTAAGTGTTCAAGTGAAAGGAAGAGTTGCACATCTGTCTCTCAATTTAAATCAAAAGCTAGAAATGATTAAGCCAAGTGAGGAAGGCATGTCAAAAGTCAAGACAGGCCAAAAACTAGTCCTCTTGAACCAAGCATGTAGTCTAGTTGTGAATGCAAAGGATATGGTAGAAATATCAAGAGAACTAGAATTACAAGTTGGAACCTGAAGATGTGACTGAATTGCTATGATGTCATAGAAAACTTTAACTGATGAAGAGTTCTTTTCTTATGGATGTGCAGAGAAAGTGGTTTCTTGGGGTGGAATCTACTCCTGGTAAAGGTGCTGTGAAGACTTGAAATGACAGCAAAACATTTAGAGTATTACATAAACTTAGTTGATAAAGCAGTGGCAGGGTTTAAGAGAATTGACTCCTATTTTAAAAGAAGTTCTACTGTGGGTAAAATATTGTCAAACAGCTTCACATACTATAGAGAAATTGTTCATGAAAGGAAGAGCCCATAGATGCAGCAAACCTTGTTGTTTTATTTTGAGAACTGCCATAGCCGCCCCCGCCTTTAGCTCCACACTGATCAGTAAGCAGCCATCAGCACTGAGGCAAAACCCTCCACCATCAAAAAGATCATGATTCGCTGGAAGCTCAGATGATGGTTAGCATTTTTGAGCAATAAAGTATTTTTTAATTAAGGTATGCATGTGTGTATGGTTTTTTAGGTATAATGGTATTGACCATTTAGTAGACTACAGTAGAGCCTTAACATAATTCCTATATGCACTGGGAAACCAAAAAATTCATTTGACTCCCTTTATTGTGGTACTTGTTTTGTTGAGGTGGTCTGGAACTGAACCTGCAGTTCCTCTGAGCCAAACCTGTAAATGAGTAAGTCACCGCCACAACAGTATAGAAAATACAGCTCAGACCTCACAATTCATGATATAGGTCCAGATAGTTTGAAAATAAAGGGCCAACACATTTGTTTGCCTGATTTTAATTAAGTAAGCTCTGAAATCCAATAACTAAATAATATGGATTTGATTGGAGCTTTCTATATGGCTAATTCTAAACCTGCGCTGTTTCTATCTAGCTTTAAAATGGAATGGAGTAGTCTTGTTTAGGGAGATTAAAATAAATCTTAAACATAATCTTTGAGGGAACATTAAATTTGCTCCATTCCATTCTGGTGAATCAGATTAAGCATAATTCATTCATTCAGGGCCAGAAGTCAACTAGCAAAGCTTAGAAGAATAACTAAAATAAAAGTGACTTTAGCAGCAAATTGTAATGAAATCTAAAAGCACATCTAGAGTTTTAATCTTGGTAAGTTCTTAATCTTTTTCTGTCTCATTGGGAGTCTGAAGAAAGTAATGGCCCCTCCCCTCACAATAATGCATTCATACACAGTTGTGCATCAGGTAAAAAATATTCATGAATTCACTCACCTCCGAGCCAACACATGTGTCTCATATTAAGACTGTGGTCTAGACAACTTCTGGTAATGGTGATGGAAAGTTGTGGGCCCTTGCACATATAACAATTATAAAACATAGACAAATATTAAATACAGCTATTTAAAGGCAATGGAAAGAGTCTAACATCAGACAGAAGCAGGAAGAAAGTGAACCCTTAAAAACTTTACTGAACTAAGAATTATGAGTGTTTGACTTTCTTGCCCAAGAGGACTCTCTGACTTCCATTGCTGCAGTGGAAGAAAACTTGAGCCTACTACCTCGGCTCACGGTAGCAAAGAACAGAGGTCACTATTGAAAGATCAGCTAGAAAATTAGGAGGGAATCCTGGAATGAAGAGAACCAAGAGGTGAAACCTCAAGTTGAAGTGTAATATCTTCACCAACCTCTAGTTGTCTGGTAACCTATGTGATAGGGTGGCAATCAAATACTTTCTACTCATTTAATTGAGTGCATTCCTCAGATCATGTGAAAGACAAGTAGCAGAAAGCTGAAGCCAGAACAATTTTAGATGTCTAAAGACAGAGGCCAAGACTGGATGAGAAGCTAAAAATGTAGAGGAGATTTCCCCAAAAAAGCAACCACAGAGAAAATTACCCCCCAAATCTAGTATAAATTCTGCCCAAATCCTTGGGTGATAAATTATACAGACACAGGAGAGACCACCAGGGAATAAATTAAAAAACAAAAACAAAAACAGAAACTGAAGAGATATGCTGCTGTACCCAATAGAAGACATATAGTTTACATTTTAGTCTAGGCAGGTTAACTGCCAATAGAATAAAAAAATAATCAGTTTTACTAAACAGATTTTGTTTAGATAAGATGTTTCTATTTTGCTTTAATTTTTGAGGGATTATAAACATGCCTTCAATATAACTAAACAAAATTATTCATGTTATTCTTACTTTTAATATGGAAAATCATCTACTTAACCATAAGAAAAAAAAATCAACAAAAATGGGTAAAAGTCTAGTCATAGAAGAAAAATGAATGGTCAGTTAGGATTAACAGATGCTCAACCTTACTGAATATTAGGGAAACAAAATAATAGTGGTAAATAGTTTTTAAACTAAACCAGTAAAGTTTAAAACTGTAATATTTAGAGATAATGAATTGCTGAAAAGTGGGCTCTTTAATGAGTACTAATAAATTGTTAAAACCTAGTTAGAGGGTAATTTGGCAAGTCTTTTAAATTATCTCTAAGTGTATCTACAGCGTTACCGTGTTTCATAATATAAATGGGAAAGATGTCACAATAATGCATATGATAAATTTTACATATGCATGTATTTTTGACAATATACAGTATTCTTCATAAAAATATGAAAATTTGTCATTTTATATTTCATACAAATTTTTAATTATACTGTGTAAACTTTATAATTATCATTACTAATGGTTGTATTGTTACATCAATATCAATTCCACTGAATGTATTAGTATCATTTTTCCTATTGCTAGATATTTAGGTTATTTCTGCCTCACTAGTTTAACATCATGACAAACATCTTTGTACTTATGATTTTCTTCTCACTTGGGATTATTTCTTGCAGTTTTTGCTTTCAACACGTCTAAATTTAGATACTTTCAAGTTGTAAAGAATAAGACACATTTACTTGTACATCAGTTTTTGTGTACAATATATTTTTAGATATTTGGGAAATAAGGAAAATGAAACCTTATTCTTCGTCATTCTGCCAAGGTTACTCTTCCCTACTTTATTAATTGAACTCTTTTCTTTTGAAATTTTCATTGCACTTACTTATTGGGATGTTGATGATTTTCTTTCTAATTATATATTTTTTTATTCTATCTGCTACAGTTATTTTTCTCAACCTGTTATTTCTTTTCTAAATTTCAGTTTTACTTTAACATGTAATTTCTTTATTAATATCTGATTTTTAGTCCAATATGTTAAAAATTTTAAATGTCTTCTTCTTTAGCTCTCTCTGGTTATTTTAAAAGCTTATGCTCTGATACACATTGTATTTATTTTTGTTTATGGTGTGAGTTACAGGTCTAAAATAGATTTTGTCTTCAATTTTTTTTTCTGGATTTTTTAAAATTTTGCTATTAATATACAATTACATGAACAACATTATGGTTACTAGACTCCCTCTATTATCAGGTCCCCACCACATACCCCCATTGCAGTCACTGTCCATCAGCGTAGAAGGATGTTATAGAATCATTTGTCTTCAAATTTTAACATGTAATCTCAGCATCACTGATTAAACAAATGATTTTTCCTATTGTTTTCAGATGCTTCCTTTATAAATACTAAATCTTTATAACTTTATTCTATTTCAAGATATCTTTTTTGTATCATCAAGACATTGTTTTAATTATTACAGCTCTGGAAAGGTTATTATCTGTAGGAAATTCTTTCCTTTCATTTCTCCTTTACTGATTATATTCTTTCATATTTTTGCCAAGTCTTCCTACTTGATGAAGTTCAGATCTGATTCTTATTTTCTTCTGCAGCAATCTATATTACCTTGTTATTTAGTTCCATAAAAATACATTGATTGGAAAAACTTACACATTTACAATGTCTTTCCATTTTTCCACATTTTCTATTATATCTTTCCAAAAGTTTCTTAGTTGTTTTTTTTATCCAGGAAGGTCGAATCATTTCTCATTATAGTTATTCTTATATTATTTATTTATTTTTTCCATGCTGTGAATGGCACATCTATCAAATGACTCTGGTATGTAACAAAACATATTTTTGAAAATATTGATTCATTTGTTCACTTTATTAATTGCTTTATTCATTTGAAATTTTTAATTTGGTAGTTTTGGCTTTTTTAAGAACAATATTATATAACTTCCCATGGTTTCTTTCTTGATACAGCTTATTTCTGTTCTCATATTTTTTACCATATATTAAAGGCAATTTAAACAATAGTAGTATGTTGATGGTATAAATAATTTTTTCTATTTTAATGACAAATTTTATGTAGTTGGTAGGGCTTAAAAATCAACTGATTTACTTCTAGAAATGTCTGTTGAACATATACTTACAATGAATATTATGAAATATATAACACTGTAGGCAATGAGTTAAAGAGTTATGATTCCACTCTCAAATTGCTTCTACATACATACAATCACATACAGAAATACTCACATGATATTATAGCAAGTTCTCAAGTACCAAAGCACACGGTACAGTCATTGA
This sequence comes from Smutsia gigantea, assembly GCA_032199065.1. Lineage (NCBI taxonomy): Eukaryota > Metazoa > Chordata > Mammalia > Pholidota > Manidae > Smutsia > Smutsia gigantea. The sequence continues at coordinate 139,900 of JAVSCE010005012.1, read as the reverse complement.
ATACTACAGGTTTATAGAAAAGCTGATTGCTACCTGAGGAAGAGAGATCTTCATAGATAAAAAGATTTCGGTGGATAGAGAAAAGAAGGAAGGCATTCTTGAGCATGGAGAAGGAAAAGCAAAGACATGGTTATACTATTCTCAAGCATATTCAGACATCTGATGAGAATGGTGGGCATTTGCCTTTCCCTGGCTCCTTTGTCTGGTTCGACTCATTCATGAGCCATGCTGCTGCTGGTCTTTAGAACTGCCTCATGTTGTGGATAGTGGATGAGAGTTTATCCCTCATCCCTGTTTGAACTCAAACCTCTCTCCCTGTTTTCCTTTGTCAAGGTTACATACTTTGGGCTTGTTTCTTGATTTAGTCTCATGTGGCTTCTTTCTGATTGCCTCCCTGGCCTCTGGACCATGGTTGTTGGAGATAATTTGTGATTTTGCAACATTTTATCATTGGCCTTACTAGTGACTTTTACTATTAGGAAAATCTTTAATGAAGACTTTATTATCTGGTTCATCCCTTAGGTCTTTATGACATATCTAGTCTCCCTGCCTCCTGTTGGGAAGGAAGAGTGCTCTTACTTTTTACAAAGCTAATACTGGGTGCATAAAACTAGAGGTTTAAATACTAAGGTAAGGAAATGATTCTGCAATAGAAAGCTCTTAAGGGGAGTTATGTTAGAGTAGAGAACTATAGAATAACTATGAAGGGAAGTTTTAAATTAAAAATGTATTTTATGTATGTTTCTTCAAAATGAATCTGTGAAATATGAAATAGAGTAGATATTCATTATTAGGAACACAAACCTCTTCAAGAACATTAGAAGGATTTGCATCACAAAAAGAAAAAAATGGGTCACAGTATTTATTTAAAAGTGAATTGTTTGACTTAAAACAAACCAAGTGATTACTGGTTACCAACCAAATCAGTGACCCCAGCAATTAGTAATTCAGATTTCTCTGCGGCACTTTTAAGATACAGTCTTACGGAGAAAACTACATATTATTTGTTTTTCTGTTCCCTGTTTCTGAGGAAAAACCTTAAAATTGAATTCTTAAGGCCTTCAAAGCCTGTAAGTTCATTATGTGTTACTTGTCAAAGTTAAGAACCTCAAATAGGGGGAAAAAAAACAACACATTTTTTTGTGGTAATATTTTCATTTTTCGAAAATAGCATTCCATAGGCTCAATTTGTCTAACTTTGCTAATTCTTTGAAAGACTGGGGGTTTGAACATTTCTTAATTAGTCTGCCTTGTTACTCTGTGAGACTTCAGCCATTTTCACAGACTTGCCAGTCATTTGGAATTTGGAGATACTTGCCTTGTGACTCTCACTAACACAACAGAGAGCCTCCAGTCATCAATTTGATAAAGCCTTTTTTCCCCTAACTGCTGGCAAATATTTAAGTCTAGAACCATGCCATTCGAAATCCACAAGATTTTTAATATTCCAAAATTCCATGAGTAGTAGTAAAAATTTGGAAGACTGTAGAATCATCATAGATTGCCAATAAATAATTTGGTAAACTTCTATTGAATTCAAAAGCTGTCTGTGATAAATTGTAGATGTGACTCTAAATGGTAACACCAGTCATCATTTTGTCACCTAGTATATTCTCACTGATTGATTTAACAATCTAGTAGGAAAAGTAGGTCAGATACATCTACATTTTTAGCTCTAACTTGTATTTATTTTGGCTTTGTTTTATAATAAATTTACTAAAGTAAGTTATCATTTATCTGGATTTTGCCTGTAAGGGACCTAAAAGAAGAAAGTGTCATATTATACAAATATTTCTTTTCCATTTTTTAAAATGTAGTTCCAAGTGAAATTTGAGATACCAAATTAACACTGTGTTAGAAAGTTTTTATATCTAAAGAATTCTCTGTGCACCTTAGTTAGTTTCCTGAAACTAAATTTAAGAAAACAGAGTCTGAATTTAGCATCCTCTGGTCATTCTAAAGATTTGACTATTAACTTTGTAACATGTACTGTAAAGGAAAAAACTTGTTTAAAAAAAAATCTCCAAATTGATTAGCTATATTATCATGACCCAAAGGACAGAAGAAAAACAACTGTGTTTGGTTTGTTTAAGTCACTGCTGGCACTGTGTGTTAATGGTCCTAAAATGCACATTGCACTTAAAATGCCTTTTCTTGCAAGAGTTTTACAACTGCCATAGGAAATAAGGATGTGAAAAGCTCAAAATATTCTAGAGTTCAGGAATGGTTTATATAAACAGCTCTTAGTCTACAAAAGGTTTTCTGGAAATCCCTGTTAGATTTCTGCTTACACCTTGTTGGACAAAATTGTCCCACAGCCATGATTAGCTGTAAGTGTGGCTACAAATGTAACTAACTTGTGCAACCTCTAAAGAGGAGATAGACCTTACAGATGTTGGTTGGAAATGATTATTGGATTGGTTATTCAACAGATGTAACAAAATAATATGCACTATGATGGGCCAGTCTTTATTTCTTTCTTCTTAGATATAAAACAGATTTATTAACTATTTATTATAATAATAACATTATTTTTTTAAACATTTCCATGTCTAGGTAGTATATCCAGCACTTGCCAAATACTAATTTACCAAGAATTCTATGAGGAAGGGCTCATTATATCCATTTTACAAATGAGAAAACTGAGATATCAAGATACTTATTTCAGTTTCATGCATCTAGTCATTGGCAGAACAGAGATGCTTTAGAACCACTGCCTTTATACTTTGTTCCACCCCTTTTAGGGTATTGTAGGTTAATGACTTTGTCATTTCACTCCTTAAATGTCTTTTTCATTTGCATATTACATTGTTTATACTTCAAATGGAATTCATTATTTTTGTTTGTTTTGCATCAAAACCCTTGAGCCATTCATTCGTTGTGGCAAGTGTGGATCATACCATTTTTCTGAAACATAATTTAGAATGACAGTTTGGCCACACTATCATATAGCACAGTTGCCCAAGAATGCCCCATTTTTCTCATTTGCAAAATGATGGATTATTCTGTGTCCTTTAGTAGCTCTTCAAGAGGTCATACCATCTGATCTCTGAATTAAAGAAAAATCAGATTTTGAGGGTCCAGCAGAATACCACTACCTAAAGTCCATTTTTTTGTGATGGAAAAATTTTTCAGATTGTTTGAGAGAGTCATCACTAATAATTTTCAAAGCATCTTCAAGATATTGCATGGAAGAGAAGGTAAAGTGACAAGAAGCTGGAATGCATCAGTGATAAAGGAGTAAGAGATCTTCTGACTTATTGCATATATTCTTTTGCATGAAGGGGAAAACATGCAGGCTTGATAACTGGAATTGTATTTGATTTATAGGTGGATTTGGCTGATGTAAAAATAATTGTAGTAAATTACTCTGAGAATAATCTAAAAATATTAAGAATGCAGCATTTCTCTATTGGTACATGATCCCTCATTAGAATGAAATAATGCAGGCTCTGGCACTTCCTCCCACATCAGACACACAGGCCCCATGCACCATGTTAACAGCTTGAAAGAATGCCAACTTAGGGCAATGTGTGGAATTTAGCTAGCACTCATAAATACAGGTAGATGTGATATGATCCCAGGACTGGCTCTGGTTTGGCTCGACCGTGCCTTAGGTTAAGCATGCTACACACAATAATCCATAATGACAGGTGAGAAGATTTGAAAGAGTGTTGTGTAGTGATTAATGGGAATGCTCTACTAAATATTTAAACAATGATAACTGTGATTACATAAAAATAGTATAAGATTGATGTACCAGTCAATAAAATCCAAATAGAAACTGTATCCTGCTGTGCAAGGAATTCAAACTCTGTGCAAACCTAATTCTACTTTCTTCTCTCTCTTTCCATCATATGTCTATCTTATTTCTACATGTACCCTGAAAATTCCTTCTTCTGCTTTGCAAAACTGGATTTAAGTCTTCTAGTCTTAAATGGAAAGCCTGATATTTGACCACAGCACACGTATGTTGGCTGTAAATAGAAGTATATACAGACAAATCTTTTGGTACATCTTGGCCAAGAAAAGACATTTTGAGTTAAATATATTTTTTGCCATGACCTGCATGCTGTAAGAAGTTTTGGAGTTTGTAAAGCTTAAGTTACAATCTTAGTCCTATTACTATTTGAATGAACTTAAATAAATAATTTATTTAGATTTATGTAAGATTCTCAGCTAGAATGGATCCTAGGTAACACGGAATTGCTATTGCTCCTGAGGTCATCAGACTCCCACAGCAGAACAGTGGGAGTGACACCACTAGTGTCCCATGTGATACAGTTTCTAGTATTCAGTATCTGTTATTAATCAAGGAAATAGGTATTTTTATCCTGTTTGTATGAATACTGATTGTGTTCAGTAAATCCATCACCTTAGGACAGACAGGTAACAAATAAGTGTTGCATGAGCAAGGAATCTGTTGACAAACTCTAAAACTACCAATTTATTAGCATTACCTTAAATGGATCTCTTGGGAAATGGTCCAGGATTAATACACAGTTTAATGGTAGTAAGATTTATGCAGGCATAATTTAATTACACTTGTAACTCCCAGGGCAAAATAATTTTGAAACTGAAATCAGTCTAGGGGAGAAATAAAGTTTAAGAAACCTAATGCTTACAAGCAGTTGTCCCGCTTCTCTCTCCATCTGGCTGGTGCAGCAGAGTAAAAAATTCCATCCAACCTCCCCGTTCCCCTCGCTGGCCCTTGTAATCACCTAATGATATGGAGATGGACTACTTCTCTCCACCCCTTGGAAACACCTATTGATATGGAGCTGCACTAAGGCCAGGTGAGAGATTCTGGAAATTCTGCAATTTTACCCACATACTCTATCTCTTATTAATGAAAAAATAAAGTCAACCTCCCTAAGATATGGTTTTGATATTTCCCAAGGATATATTTTACTGATTTTGCATTAATTCTCTTGAAATAATATCTCTTTCTACATTAGACCATGCTTTTTATTCAGCAACTATCATCCTATATTGTAATTGTCTTTCTTCATTCCTCCTTTGATTATAAGCTCCTTGTGGGTAAGAAACATGACTTTTCCACATAAATGACAAAATAGTTTAGAAAATCTTTGATATTTTGGCTGTGATTCAGGTGGTATTTAAAATAAGCAGTAGAGGAGTCAGTCCCTTACTTGTTACAAAAGCATTTTATTGAAACTAAAAATTATAAGTACTTTTATCATGTCCATTTTGGCCATACAGAAAATACTTGAAGCTCAACAGTTCTTAAAACAAATGGCCATTTGGGAAACACTTCAAGGTGAAGGATTACTCTGACCATAAGAATCACCGAAGATATAAGCAAATGATAATCATTATCTGTGGAAGTTAAGATACCTAGTTTTAAAAGATGGTTTAACTCTTAACCATTGTGCTGGGGAGGAGATCACAGAGCACACAAATGATTGGTCCATGTAATATAGCCCAACTCATCATCTTAAGGGTACTGTGTGTTTTTCAGGTAGATAGGATTTTCAGGGCTTTGTCCCAAAGTTGTTGCTAGTTACTTTAGCTGTTAAGTGCCAAGTTGTATCCATAGTATTCATCATGTTTGTGTATGAAGTCAGAAGGAATTGAAGTTTGGTCCCACATGAATTACTTTAAAACATGATTTGTGAAAGTTGTGGGCAGCTGGCCAAATCCTAATATAGTCTCTCTCAATTTAGTACAGAACTCTTTCTTGTCCAGATATCTACTTTTGTCCTTGTTAGTAAAAAAGCACAGAACTAAAGGAGAGAAAGACTGAGGTAGAGACATTTTATTAATATAGTAACATATTTATAGGTTTTGAAGATTAGGAGGTAGACATTTTTAGGGGATCCTTACACTCCATACCATAGTTGGTTGTGTGGTTCTTCACAATACACTTCTATCTCATATACAGATGACAGTTCACCCCATTCCAACATTCTGAATGTCTCAACACAATACAGTATCAACTTTAAGTCCAAAAGTTCATTTAAACCGTATCACCTCAAAAGTCCTACATTTCTTCATCTAAATAATCTAAATCAGCTACAGGGAGGCTCTGGGTATAGTCCATCCAGAAGCACAGTGCCTCTCCATGTGTAAACCTATGAAATTCAAGAAATAATTTGCTCCCAAAATACAGTGGTAAAACAGGCATAGGACAACAGTTATAGATATTTCAATTCAAAACGGGAGAAAAGGGAAGGAAAAAATGGGTCATCAGTCCTAAGCAATTTCAAAATGCAATTGAGACATCAACACTAGGTTTCAAGGCCTGAGAATAATCCTCTGTGGTTTTTGGCTCTACCCTCTGAGCTTAGGACTCTTCCTCTGAGCTTAGGACTCTTCCTCTGAGGTTGAGTCTCCATGCTTGGAATCATCCTCTCTTTTTCCTCAGGCTTCGCAGGTATGCAGCTGTATAGTTTTATCAGCCTGTCTCCTACCTATGGAATCTTGAGGGTCCAACAGCCTTTTTTTTCATTTTGACCTCTTTATCCCTTTCATTCCAAACTGGCAATATTTTTGAAGCTAGTATAGACTTACTAAGAACCTTATCAGTCTCCCATATATGTCACAGGAATTCACTCCATTAGAAAAGAACCCCATCCACAGCCTTTATTAGATAATCTCATCACTATATTTAGCTTCTACTAACATAGTTGAGGGGATCCATGAGTCACATGCCTAATGTTTTCAAAGAGATCTCTCTGTGACTGAATACTCTGACCTTTTGACCCTTCTGAGCCTTAGAAAAATGTTGTCCAGGTACACCTTTGGCTTTCCTCTTCATAAAATTGTTTTTCTATAGTGAATATCCTAATGTTACCATCTTCTACAATCTATATAGCAAAGAATTTCCTATTTCATTAAGTCCTGGTTTCTTTTTGATTAAATTCTTTCCCTTCTTTACCTCTTTACAGAAACAAAACGGATCTGTATGCTGCCTACTAGAGACTCATTTCAGACCTAATGACATACACAGAATGAAAATGAATGGGTGGAAAAAGGTATTTCATGCAAATAAGAGGGAGAAAAAAACAGGAGTAATATTATTACTATTTATCTGTCAGATAAAATAGACTTCAAAGAAAGAAAGAAGAGGCAAAGAAGGACATAACATAATGATAAAGAATCAGTCCAACAACAGGTTATTGCAATTATAAATATCTGTGCACCCAGTATAGGAGCACCTAAATACATAAATACTAACAGACCTAAAGGGAGAAATTGACAGCAACATGATAATATTGGGGGATATTAACACTCCACTTACATCAGTGGTTAAACTACACAGGACATTACACCAAAAAGGAGCAGAATACACAGTTTTCTCAAGTACACATGGAATGTTCTCTGGAATAGATCAGATTTAAGATACAAAAGAGCTCGATAAATATAAAAAAACTGAAAGTTTATCAAACATCTTTTCAGATCACAGTGGTTTGAAACTAGAAATCAATTACTTGAAGAAAAAAACCCCACAAAATGCATGGAGGAGGCTAAACAACATACTTCTAAATAATCAATGGATCAGTGAACAAATCAAAAAGGAACTCAGACAATACATGGAGAAAAATCGAAACAAACAAAATGGCTGAAAATATGTGGGATGGAGCAAAAGTAGTTCTAAGTGGGAAGTAAATAGAAACAATCTCAAATAAACAGTCTAATCTCACAACTAGAGGAACTAGAGGAACTAGAAAAAAAAGAACAAAGTCCAAAGTTAGTAGAAAGAGGGACAAAAAAAGATCAGAGCAGAAATAAATGCAATAGAAAATAAGAAAATAGGGGGAAAAAAACAATGAAACCAAGAGCTGGTTCTTTGAGAAGATAAGGAAAATAGACAAACTACTAGCTAGACTTACTGAGGAAAAAGAAAAAGAGAAACAAACAAAATTGAAATAAAAAAAGAAGCTATAACTGATACAAGAGAAATTCAAATTATTAGTTTTATGAAAAATTATATGCTATAAATTGGACAACCTAGAAGAAATAGACAAATTCTTAGAAGTGTACTATCTTCCAAGGCTGACCCAGGAAGAAGCAGAAAATCTGAACAGACTACCACTGAAATTGAGTTGGTAACCCAAAAATTCCCAGCAAATAAAATACTGATACCAGATGGCTTCATAGGTGAATTCTACCAAACATTTAAAGAGCTAATACTCTTTAAATGTTTCTAAAGTATTCCAAAAAATAGAAGAGGAAGGAATACTTCTGAACACATTCTATGAGGCCAGCATCACTCTAATACCACAACCAAAGACACTACAAAAAAGAAAATTATAGACCAGTATCCTTGATGAATATAGATGAAAAAATCCTCAACAAAATAGTAACATACCAAATTTGAAAATTCATCAAGTAGATCATTCATCATGACCAAGTGGGATTTATTCCAGGGACATACAATATATAAAAATGTATCCCAGGACCATACAATATTTGTAAATCAGTGTGATACACTACATTAACAAATGGAAGGATAAAAATCATATCATCTCAGTAGATGCTTAAAAAGCATTTAACAAAATTAAACATCCATTCATGATAAAAACTCTCAACAAAATAGGTATAGAAGGCACCTCCTCAACATAAGAAGAAGCATGTCTGACAAACCCACAGCTAACATCATACCCAGTGGTGCAAAGCTGACAATTTTCCTCTAGGATCAGGAACAAGATAAAGATACCCACTCTCACCACTTTTAATCAGTACGGTACTGGAAGTCCTAGACAGAGCAATAAGACAAGAAAAAGAAAGAAAAGGCATTCATATTAGTAAAGAGGAAGTAGAACTGTCACTGTTTGCAGATGACATGATACTATATATAGGAAACCCTAACAACTCCACCAAAAAAACATTAGAACTAATAAATAAATTCAGCTAAGTTGCAGGATACAAAATCAGTATACAGAAATCTATTGCATTCCTATATAATAACAATAAACCTGCAGAAAGAGAAATCAGGAAAACAATTCCATTTACAATTGCAACAAAAAGAATAAAATACCAAGGAATAAACCTAACCAAGGAAGTAAAACACCTATACTCTGAAAATTTTAAGTCACTCAGAGAAATTAAAGAAGACACAAATAAATGAACATCTATCCCATGTTCATGGATAGGAAGAATTAATATTATAAAATGGTCATCCCTCCCAAAGCAATTTACAGATTCAGTACAATTCCTCTCAAAATACCAATGGCATTTTTCAATGAATTAGAAGAAATAATCCTTAAATTTATATGGAACTACAAAAGACACCTAATAGCCAAAGCAATTTTGAGAGAGAACAAAGTTGGTGGTATTATGTGCTCTGACTTCAAGCTATACTATGAAGCTACACTAACTGGAACAAGAACAGACACATAGATCAAAGGAACAGAATTGAGAGCCCAGAAATAAACCTATGCATCTGTGCTTAATTAATATATCACAAAGCAGGCAAGATTATACAATGGTGAAAACGACAGTCCCTTCAGTAAATGATGTAGGGAATACTGGACAGCTACTATGCAGAGAATGAAACTGGGATTACTAACACCATACACAAGAGTAAACTTCAAATAGATTAAAGACCTAAATATAAGACATGAGACCATAAAACTCTTAGAATAAAACAGGCAAAAATATATTGAACATAAGCATGAGTAATTTTTTTCTTGATAAGTCTCTCTGGGCAAGGGAAACCAAATAAAAAATGAACAAGTGGGACTACATTAAACTAAAATCTTCTGTTCAGCCAAGGAAACCAATAAAACAAAAATGTGATCTACTGTATGGAAAATATATTAACAAGTGATATACCTGATAAGGGGCTAATATCCAAAATACATAAAGAACTCATGATATTCAACACCAAAAAAACCGAACAACCTAATTAAAAAAATGGGCAGATTACCTGAATAGACGTTTTTACAACGAAGACATACAGATGGCAACCGGCACATAAAAGATGTTCCATGTCACTAATCATCAGGGAAATGCAAATCAAAACCACAGTGAGATATCACCTCACACCAGCCAGAATGACTACTATCCAAAAGACAAGAAATAACAAGTACAGGGGAGGATGTTCAGAAAAGGTAACTCTCCTGATCTTAAGGTGGGAATGTGAATTGGCGCAGCCACTATGAAGAGCTGTATGGATGGTCCTCAAAAAACTGAAAGTAGAAATACCAGATAACTTAGTAATTTCACTTCTGGTAATTTACCCAAGAAAACAAAAGTCTCAGATTCAAAATATATATTCACTCCCATGTTTACTGACACATTTAAAATAACCAAGATATGGAAGCAAACCATGTGTCCATAAATAATGAATGAATAAACAAGAAGTGGTACATATATGCAATGGGATATTATTCAGCTATAAGAAGATAATAAATCCTGCTATTTGTGACAACATGGATGGACCTAGAGGTTAATATGCTATATGAAATAAGCCAGGCAGAGAAAGACAAATACCATATGATTTCACTTACTTGTGGAATATAAAAACAAAGCAAAACAGAAGGAACAAACAGCAATAGACTCATAGACACTGAGAAGTGACTGGTGGTTACCATGGGAGGGGGTTTGGGATGGGGTTGCTGAAATAGGTGAAGGGAATAAAGAGGCACTAAAAAAAAATGATAAAATCAAGCCACATCTTCAATGCTTTGCTTGTACATCTTCTCAGAAAATATCCAAGTTTATCACAAGTTTAACTTTACATATAATTGTACGACATAGCAAATTCTGAACTTTATGCTACTTTATAAAAATAATTCTCTTCTAGTTTCCAATAATGTCTCTCATTTCCTTCTGAGCCCATAACACCTGCAATTTTACTATTCTTTCTACCAATAGTCAGCTTATAATGACTTAAGTATTCCCTCAAACACACCACGTTTTCTTTACTCTGCTTCTCACTTCCTTCTGCGTCTTTAATAGCAGAGTCATTAAAATCCATATTTCTAGTAACAGTTTGTGCAAAGAAATCTAGGCTTTTTCTATCATGGTCCTCAAAATTCATCTACTGTCTACTCTTTACTTAATTCCAAACCTCCTTCCACATTTTAAGGTATTTGTTACAGCAGCATTCCCCTTTCAGTTACCAGTATCTGTATCAGTTTTTGTTGTTGCTTCGACAAATTACTACATACTTAGTAGCTTAAAACAGCACTAATTTATTATCTTAAAATTTTGGACATAAGAAGTCCAAAATGGGTTTTACTCATCTAAAATTTAGGTGTCAGTAGGGCTGTAGAGTATATGTATTCTTTTGCCTTTCTCAGAATCTAGAAGCTTCTTGCTTTTCTTCATTTATGGCTCTTCTACTGTCACGGCCAACAGTGTTATGTACTCATCTCTCTCTGACACTTCTGCCTATTTCTTATAAGGACCCTTATAATTATATAGGGTCCACCTGGATAATCCAGGGTTTTCCCATCTCAAAATATGTAATTTAATCACATTTGGAAAGTCTGTTTTACTACTCTAAGACGTTTAGAGGCTCCAGGTGTTAGAACATTGTCATCTTTTGGGGGTGAGGCATTATTTTTCCTACTGGAGAAACATATAAAAATGATTTCCTTGAGAGCAGGGATAATATCTCCTTTTTTTGCATTAGAGGACAGTCATTGCTTGGCACCTACCACATGTTTAATTGCTTTAATTAAAAAAAATATGTATTTGGTATCTATTATGTGACTGACACTCTTCTAGGTGTGGGGAAATATTTGAGTGAGCAAAACACAATTCTTTTTTTCTCACAGACTTTACATTTTAGTGTGGCAAAGCAGAGTACACAGAAAAAGTATGTTATTAGGTGATGATGTAAAAAAAAAAAACCCAGGGTAAGGACAGAATGTGCCAGGTGAGCTGTGTAAGAAGTCCTTTCAGACAAGGTGCCATTTAGTTGAATACCAAAAAGAACTGGGGTATGAAGACTTATGAATATGTGGGAGAAGAATGTTTTAGAAAGAGGAAATGGTAAGTGCAAGGATTCTGAGGTATGAAGATTCAGTGCTTATATTTAAAGATTCTCAAGGAGTAGTAAGGGTGCAAATTAGACTCACAGTGAGAGTAGGGAGAATGGTATGGGGTCAGACAGGTAGAAAGATGACAGATTGCATAAAACTTTGTATTCTAAGAAAAGATTTGGATTATACTTGGAAGAAGATGGTTGGAACAGAGACTGGCAAAAATCTGACTTGCATCTTAAAAGATTACTCTGGTTGCTCTGTTGGATACTAACTATAGGAAGGTAAGGATGGAATCAAGGGACCAGGACATGGCTGCTGCAGTAGTCCCCAGGAAGAGTGAGGGCAGCTTGGATTAGATTGGTAGTGTTGGTAGGACAATTTATAGCTCATTCTGGATATATTTCTCAGGCAGAGCTCACATCATTTTCATGACAGATTGGATATGCTGTGAAAAAAAAAGTAAGAATGACCTCAAGGATTTGGGCTGAACATCTGATGAATGGAGGCACCATTTGCTAAATTGGGGAAGATTATAGAGTAAGAACATTTCAGTTTTGGGTATGTTTAGATTGAGATGCTTATTAGACATCAAGTAGAGATGCTGTGGGGACAGATACATGGAAGACTGGAGTTCAGGAGATCTTAGCAAGGAGATAACATTTAAAGTTGTGAAATTGGATGAAATCCCTAGGGGAGCCATTTTAGAAGAGAAGTGGTGTCAGAATTGAACAAAGGAGCACTCTTGTGTCTGGAAGTCAGGATTACGAAGAGAAACCAACAACAGACTGAGCTAACAAGCAGGCACTGGGGAGTGAGGGGGTCTGGGAGTAATGTACTGAAGGCAGAATGAAGATAGCTTTTCGAGAAAGGAGTGAGCAAATGTGTCAACTGCTGCTGAGATGTCAGCAAGATGAGGACTCCAAAATAACCATTTAGTTTGGCATCACAGAGGTAGACTGCATTTTGATGCAGTTGGGGATCCAATGCCTGATGGAAATTATTCATGGAGTTCCAAGTGCATTTATAATCTACCAACAGCAAAGACTCTTTATTGCATTTCTAAACGTTGACAAAGACTTAAAATTTTATGCTATGCAGTTTAGCATTCACTGGTGGTATAAATATTGGAGTCTCTTTGAAGTTTAGTTAAGATTTCTAAGTTGGTCATCTAGAGTTTATTTGCAAAACCTCAAAAATGTACTAGCTTTAAATTGTCTAAATTCCTTACCTCCAATTATCTGCCTTCCTTGTAAGACTCCATAAAATGGAGAGATTAATTTAAATGAGAAACATTACATTTCCCTGAGAGAATATAACTTAGTGCAGGTGGAATAGTTGGAAAGACACTTTGCTTTGACTTTTACCCATTTCCTCATGGTGCTGACAGAGATCGAATATCAAATGTTCCAGGTCAGAGATTAGTTATGGGGATTCTTTAGTTAAAAATGCATTTGTTTTCTTGAGTCCAATGAATATGTTAGTAATTAGTTCTTTTAACTGAATATTTCCCTTATCTTAGTAAAATCAACTATCAGAAAATTTCTGGCTTTTATGTGATTCCATATATCTTAGTCATGGACTCTGTATTTGGTATCTTTTGCAAAAAAAAGGAACAACTGTAAAGTGCATAAAATATTGAAACTCATAGTGCCAAAAAAATTATCCTCAAGAATTCTGCCAGTGTTCATTACAGGTTGCTTAAAATACAATGTATAAATGAAAAATATCCCACACTGCCCCTGTATTATATTCTTGTGCTCTTTTTCATTTCCTTTCTCCAGAAGGGAGATTTATAGAGAGCACGAGATAGACAAATAGCAGGGGAAGCTGATTAGGAAAAAGAGAGTGTGAAATTAATTGCCAGATTGAATTTACATTCTGAAAACTGTGATCTGAGGACAGAAATTCACATGCCGGACTTGTTCTAGTAAATGTTGGGTCTTGAAGGAGTTAGAATTTGCCCCTGATGCCTCTTCAACTTCTGCTCTCTGTCCTTTCCCTCTTGTTGGGGTGTTCTCCTTGCAATGCTGGAGACATATGGTTACATATTTCATTACCCTTTGTTTGAAATCCATCAGTTTGGGTCTAAGAATGTTTTCTCTGCTAGGTCATAATATGTGCTCTTGAATTTTAGTCTGGTAAACAATCTGTGCTAAAAATTGCTTGGATTAATTCCATATTAAAACCAAACAAAATAGCCAACCAGCCTTTACTAAATTGAAAGTAAATGTAAGCAGAAAGGGAGAAATGTATTAGGATCAGTTGGCATGTGGCCAACTCACTGATTCACCTATAGATGGAAAACTGACTCTGGACATGTGATTTCTGGAAAGCTCTCAGTATTAAAAAATGCAGGTCCCACTGATTGGAAGGAAAATGTTTGGTCACTACCCCTCACCCCACTATTCCTCCGCTGCTCCACAGGCTTATATTTGCTTTCTCATCCACACTTAATTATTTAACTTTAATAATACCAAAGGGGCGATTGAGTGTTGTTATGAACAAGACCCATGTTCACATCCCAGCTTTGACACTTGACCTAGTTATCTACCTTGTATGCACCTTAGTTTCCTCGAACATAGAAGCGAGACAATCCCACATCATGAGATTGTTGCAATGAGGATTTACGTCTAGCAATTCATGAAAAAGGACTAGTGTAAAATATAGCCCCTGTAGGTTTTAATTGGAAATTGATTAAAATAATATATGTCCTAGAAACAAACATAGTTTTAACAAGTGTGTAATGGGTGTATATTAACAAAGGAATTTTGCGGGGAACAATTTCTGGAGCATGGACATTAGTCAGTTATAAATAGGAAGACTTTTTGATGCATACTATAAAGTGTTCAGTGCAGAAACATATATCATTACAAAGAACAATTGAAAATCTCAATAGATTCTCTCACTGGAATCATCAAGGTAAAGAAATGTGGAAGATTAATAATGTCACATCAAAAGTAAATGTTTGCTCACTATGTGAGTTATATTTTCAGGTGTCATTTCAGAATACTAAGACTATCCATCCCAGGATGAAAGGATATCATATTAGACTTAATAAATGAATAGTGATTCTGTTTACCCTAAATCTCTCTATATATGGATTTATCTATCTGTCTGTCATCCATCCATCCATATGTATGCATCTATGTGTTTATGTATCCTATCAGAATTGCAAAATACATACACATAAATGTTAACAAAATCTCAAAATACAATTTAGGGCACTCTAACCTCTAGTTACCTTCATACCTAGTCCCAATTATTCTTTGAAATTTGGGAGAATTATATATGTTATCACACAACTAAGTCGACAGTTTGGGTAGAATCACTGATGACAAAATGCTGATCTACAGTATGAACACAAAGTTGAACGGACAGATTGCATATAGTTGGGGCTTCTGAATGATTGTTACATAAAAGTATGTGACTAACAGTATTGCTGATTTTACACTAGGAAGTTATGGCCTATTTTGTCCCAAGCATTTGGTTCGACCTAATATAAAAGACTAATAAACCTTAATAACTTCTGGAAAATGAAATTTTGAATCATTTAAGAAGACAAACAACATTAAGTGTTATCAGACTTTATTGTAAAATTTAGCAAAGTTTTTCTTGTAATCCCTGACCTCTTGCTCTGAAAACAAAATCAAAAACAATTATTGCTTATTTTTTCCCCCTACAATATTTGTGCCTCTGTAAAAGAGGGAGAAAAATTATTGTAATAAATAAAAATAGAGATGTGAGAAAGATAAGTCAGTCCAGATGAGAAATATTACGGGCAACAGAAATACCATCAAGCAGTTTCAAAAGAAGCTTCTTTTAAAAGGTTGTCACGTAAAAAAACAAAATCACACCAAAAAATACAGCAGCAGAGAAGGATAAATACTAGTGAATTGCACACCAGTCCCATGCAGAAACAGGGTTGCTAGCCAAAGCAGTAGTATTCCGAATCCAATTTGGGATGCTTGTGCAGTGCCTGTGAGTCTTCTATTATAGAGCTGTCACTGAACTGGTCCAAGTCTGATGGGGTCTGATGGCCTGGGACATCATCTGCCAAAGTGTCCAGGAAGCTCCCCACGGAGATTCCATCCAGTCCATCACTGCCATCATGTAGGCTGTTGTAGCTGCCCCGCAAGGAGGTGCTCTGACTCTCCAGTAAACTGCACAGGCTGCCACTGAGACTGCTGCCTCGACTGGTAATGGTGGCTTTCTCTTCAATCATCCACTTGATGGACTCAATGTTCTCGTTGATAATGAGCAACTGGCGCATGAGCCTGACGTCTGTGGCTCGGAGGTTAACCTATGGAGAAGAGGGAGAGAGGAAAGACATGCCAGTTATTTTACATTCTTGAATTATCCAAAGTTTATTTGGATTCTGGCTTCTGCAGTCCATAATTTTAAATTCACATAATAAAATATAAATTCAGGGGGACCTGATGAAGGGAGTAGTGTAATCACCATAATATTACTCATTTAATTGTAGATTAATGATATCAAAATAAACTTAAAAATATATGTATATAAATTCACTTGATCTCCAGATGTGCCTGAAAATTGTTGAATAATGGTAGGGGCTTGATTAATCAACTCAATTCCTGCCAGATGCATCAGGCTCCAAAAGAGACAGTGAAACTCCCACTGCATCCTTGACCCTAAACTAACCATGCTGCTTGGAGAACATACTGAATGCCAGGTTCTCTGCGAAGAAACTTATTTTTTGGCCAGATTAATAGCTCATCCATGTTTACTTGGGAATGAGTAAATTGTCTGGATGCTGAGAGGTGGGGAAAGAGGGATGTGTAGAAACTAAGGACGCATCATCATTATAGCAACTCCTTTTTTTTTGAGAGGTAATGTGCCAGGCTTCATTATAAAAGTTCAACATTCATTATAGTAGTAACCTTATACCACTGGTATTATTATTTTTATCCCCATTAGACAGATAAAGAAACTTAGATCTACAGAAAGGAGGTAAGAGTACCGAAAAGGTCTGTACTCTTTATGACTTTATAGAGTAAGAAATAATGCTTTTATTTTTAAGAAGAACCAAATTGCTTTACTATTTCATGAGTCCAGAAGGGTGCAGAAACACTAGGCTGATGGACTTTACAAGATGGTCTGGAGAGAGTTTCTGTAAATCTGAAAATTTGCTTCAGAAACGTCAGGGGTAATCCCAATCAAAACTGGGGCATAAGACTCTGAGGAGGTTCTAGAGCTCCCCTGAGTGCCTTCTAGGTGTATAGTCCTTCTGATAGTTCTAAGCTACTTCAGGGAACTCTGTCTTCACAGCCACAAGGCAAAATTTCTTTGTTTGCCCTACATTTTAAAAGGGACATTGCTAACATCAAGGTGTGATGGTTGGGCAAGGTGGGAGCAGCTGCAAGAACTCTCACAGGAATCCCTGTTCTTGTTGGAATTGAAGAGCTATGGCTCCTTCAAAGCGCTGGAACTGGGAAACAAGGACACATTTGGCCACTAGGGATCCAGGTCACATTCATTATAGTTTGAAATGGATTCCTGTTTTTTCAATTGGGGTCCTTAACCCAAGAGGCTGGTCCTTGATAATTATCTCTTTAAGATACAGGGCTAATTCAGATTTACATGTTTCTAGAATTAGGTACTTAGTCATGAGGGACTCAAGCCATAAGGGAGAAAGGAGCCTATTGTCATAAAAGTTTGCATTCATATTTTAAAAATATTTCCTGGTTAGGAGTTAATCCCTACTGAAGATGAATTTTGGATTGAGTGAACATGAATAAATATTAGGAGAGATGGAATTTCTACCAATGACTTCAAAGATATAGGATAGTGTGTGTGTGTGTGTGTGTGTGTGTGTGTGTGTGTGTGTTTGTGTGTGTGTGTGTACACACACAGGAAACAGTAAATTTTAAAATTCTTAATTTTGCTAGGATATTACATAAAGTGACTTCTGGGTGACTTCCTTATTTTCTCTGAGAAACGCATGGAAAATAAAATGTCTAGAAGGTAATAATGAAAATCATTTATCTCTTAGGTGTTCATGAACAGAAGGATGTGAACTTAATAATGCTTTTCTGTCTGTAGCATTGTTGCAGTGGCCTTGCAGTGATGTGTTGAGGAGTGAGGCTTTCTGGAAGTGTTTATGTTCACATTCACCCACACTACCACATGAGTCATCAAGATACTTTCCAAGTGATATAAATAATACAGCATTGATAAATCACCAACCACTTGTCTAGGTCCTCGGAGGAGCCTAAAAAATCAGTTTGAGCCAAAATAAAGTCCTCAGGTAGGCATCTGTAGATGATGACACTTGCTGTGCCCGTTGTAGGCATGGTGCACTGAAAACGTGACCATTTGCCGGCAGCTCCTCACACGAAGCACAGTTGCTCTTGTTCACATCTCCACCCCGTCCTCTGGAAATGTCCCGACTCTTGCCCAGCTCTGGGTGTGTTTCCTGTTACTCCTCTTGCTTGAAATACTTTACTTTTTCCCTCTCCGAGTCCTCTCCATTCTTGAAGTCCTGCTTCTTTTATCAAGCTGCTTGCTGATCCCTTCCTCCTCTACTGGCCCACTTAACCGCTACCATCCTTTTAATTTGTATCTCACAGGATAGCTGGATTTTGTATTGTCTTAATATTGCTACCTATTATTGTGTCTTGTAGGCATTTCTTCAACTGAGTTTTAAGTTCCTGAAGCCATGTCTTACATTCCTTCCATTATCTTAAGGTCTGTCCTACACATTGATTGATTTTTTAAGATATAGTCACAATTTTAGGGTCTGTGAAAGTTCAGCTCTTAAGACAGTAATAATACACATTCCCAACAAATGTGTGACTCTGGGGCTAAAACATAACTTAGGTTAAATTTTTTTTCAGCAAGATTTGTTTCATTTGCAGAATGGCTACATCAGATACAATTTTTTTACATTTTACTGAGCAGTGCAAATACGGGAATAGATTATGAAGTAACAAAAGCTTCCTTTGACCATGAAACAATTTATTTAAATAAAAAAAAAAAGTCTTTTTCTTCTGAAGGTAAACATTCACAGGTCATTGAACCAGTGCTGGGAAAAATATGATGGAAGCAAGTCAGTTAGAACGTGTTGATCTGGCTGACAATGATTACAGATTTAACTGTGTCTAACTCTGTGTCCTCCTGGGGAGAGAGTAAACAGCTACGGAGTGTGGGAGCGCTGGGCCAGCCCGTTCACACGGCTGCCTGTCCATTATTCTCTGGAGCTCCAGGCTGCTTCACCTGCCTCCCCTAGAAGGAAGGTGCGGTTACCCTCCTGCTGACAGACCTTGGGAGTCTGAGCAATACCTGGCAGAGCTAAATCACACTGCAGCTTCTGTCTCCAGTAGCTGCCCTGCCTTTCCTCACTGTTATGCATGTCGGTCCTTAGGACGTCTGGCCATCAATTAGGGAAAGAGTAGACTTGCTTGCTGGCAGGAAACTGCCATTTTTCACATGAGATCTTTGAGGATATTGAGAGTTGGGGGGTTACCTTATCGTCTAAGCGTCCCCTCCTTGCAGAGCCCCTTCCTGATCAATCATGGTATCCAATCCCCCTTCCTAGTTTTATACTACATTCTGTTTTTTCCCCCCTCCCCAGTATTTATGACTAGTTGAAATACTGTTTGCTTTCTGTTACCCCCATAAACATGATGAGCACCACAGAGCGCAGGGGGCTTGTTCTGCTTTTTTCACTCACCACTCTGTGTCTAAGGCCAAGAAGAGTGCTTGGTGCATAGTAGGTGCTTGATTAGTATTTATTCAAGGGCTGAATAATTGCTTCAGATTGGACCATCTGTCGGGAACACCCCTCTCTTGGGTTTTGCTGTAGGTCAGTGTTAGGTGACTTGACAGGAGGAAAGAGGAAAGTTCTGGAAAGAGCATTTCAATATTGAAGCATTCCCAGCTTGCAGTGTCATTCCTATTCATTTACGAGATTCAAACACGGCATGACTGGTGCAAGGTTATTCCTAGTTTAAATGTCCAAATTAAAAGATATTATCTCTGACAGGAAGTGGATTTTAAGGTGTGAATCACATTCCAAACATTATTCTGTTTGTTCCAAGGTAATAACTGGTACTAGCACAGTACAGGTGTTATGTAAACACGTGACGAAATGATCAAACAAAGGAAACAAAAAATTGGACATTTACCAAAGGAAAAAAAAGTTTGCACTGATTGACCCAGAGAGATGGATGTCCTTTCTGCTTTTGCTCTTCACTCACTCCCACCCCAGTCTCAAAGTTATCCCGGTGTGGTTCACCTTCATATTTAACAAGTCTTTCATGCTTCAGCATTGTAGTGTAACAGGTCTTCCTACTTTAGACTGAGCGAATGCCGAAATTTCAAGTCATTTCTAGACAAGTGGGTAACTGGGCTTATGGCAGAACTTGTAATGAGGGATCATGAAAGAGCAAATATTCTTAAAACATTTCCAGATCTATGTCTTCTTTAAGACTATCATATGAATACTTGAAAGAAAACAAAGGTTATGAATTGGCACGATGGAATCCAAGAAAGAGAGAATGTGGTCACATTACCAAGTACTCAGTTGCTAAAACTGAGTTTTAACAAGTTGACTTCTTTTGTCGTGTTATGTGAAGATCATGACTCTGGGTTCTCATCTCCCACGGCCACTGTTTACCTGTGTGACCTTTGGGCAAAGTGGCCTGGCACACAGGACCTCAGCTTTCCCGTCCATGAAGAAAAATCATGGGACTTTATTCTGAGGTCCACTGAGCCACAGGATTCAGTGGAGGTGCTGAAGCAGTCTGTGGACAAAGGCTAATTTCTGCCCAGTAATGAAGATAGAATTCAGTTGAGGAACTCATATGTCACTTTGGTCTGCTTTTCATATTGGGGTTTCATTTGAGGTATTATTTGATGAAAAGATGCTGTAGGTCAGATCATCACAGAATTTCCCTCCATTCTGACACCAACTCTGATTCTTTTGTCATTCCTGTAGCCATTTTTTGATTTCTGCTATGAGAAAATTAGGCTACGGAGGAGACAGAACAATCAGTTTTTCGTTCAATAGCTCCAGAAAAAGATTTAGTAAAAACCCATATGGCTACAGCCAGAAGTTTGAGTTCTATGTGAATTTTAATCACCTTATCAGAAATTTTACAGTAATAGTAATTTTGGTTCTTGCCCTTTAAATAAAAATCTCATTTGTGTTCTGCTCTGGAATAAACATATATCATCTTTAATGTGTCTATGTAGTATAGCTGATATGTGCACATGAGCTGCTGAATATGCCTTCCAGATAGGGACATTGTTCACCCTACTTGTCATATTGGTTGTTTGGACAGAGTATCTCCCATAAAACTCTCCATTGCTATTTTTATCCCTTTATTTTTGAGAATCCACTAATCAGGTGAAAGCAGGCCATCTCCTACTTACATATTGCTATTGTAAAATTCACATTATCCATGACCTAAATCTCACATGGCCAGCAAGCTGTAATACGAATTAGAAGGGAGAAAGGCTACTTTGCAAGTCCACAAACATGTACGTGAAGAAAGGAAAACAGATGAGATTTGCCTTTTAATGCGATGCTCTAATCCTAGTTTTTGATTAGGAGAAACAAATCAGCATTTTTTTTTTCAGATTCGTAATTGGTAGAGGTTCTCTTTTCTAGCCATATTTATTTCCAAATGTACAAAAAAAATTTCAAAAGCATATGTGTATTCTAAATTAAAACGCTGTTGTAACTGTGCTTGGGATATTGTTTTAGTAACAGTTAATTCTATTTTATTCGAATGCTCCCTTCGTATGGCCTCCTGTGTCCACATTTGCTCCCTCTTCGCATTCACCATATCCTCAATTTCATTTTCTGCCTACCCATACTTAAAATTTCCAGCAGTTTTATTAATAGCCTTATAAATCCCTCCTCTGACTCTTTTCTCAGAGGGTTTGTAAGGATATTATTGTCTCTCTGCAGTCTGAGAAGACATTGTACAACGTTCCCATCTACTGCTTTTGGTCTGGAGTGCTGCAGTAGAAAAGCCTGCAGCTCTGTACAAGTCAATGCTATTCCACCAAAGGTTCCCTCCACTTTTTCTGCCAGTTGAACATTTACAACAAAATATTGTTATAATTGGGCAACAGAGGATTCTATTTTTATGTAAGTCAGCTTTGTCTTTCTCCATTTGTGTTGTTTATATGTGGAATTGAACAATAACTAAAACAGTTCATTCTTTTCCCTAAACCTTATAGAACAGTAATTTCCCCAAAGACTAAGTTATATACATAAAAACACTATCAGTACAGCTGACTGAATGATGTTGTTTTTGATAAATTAGAAAGCTGCATCTGGTGAATTTGAAAGTGGAACATGTGACCTTCCTGAATCTTAAGCATAAATTCTTGCACCAGTCCTGCTTGTGAGAGCTGTGTAATTTCTGCTGGTGTGTCCTCTGATTACAAAAGTAAGAGAGGGAGCTTCTCAGTCTTATTCCATCAGATTCTAGGTTCAGTTGATACTTGGGTTCCTGTGATGGTAGTGCCTGTTCCATATTCTAATACACTCAAAAAAACTGTTTCCCTGAGTGCTTTCTCTCTAAATATATAAATATATATATGCAAAGTGTAATTAGGGCTAATGAGATTATAAATCACCTGAGCTGAAATTCATTCGGAATGATTTAACAAAAACATGAAGTTCCCACATTTGTGGCAGAGAAGCTCACATAAACAACACAGACCAGACAAGAAGTGTTTCCATTAATTTATAGTAAATATTCTTCATGCACATTTTTTCTTAGTTATTTTTTCTTGTTAAATCTGATGCGTAATCTACTGTTAAACTATTTTTCACTGTACTCTGCAAATTATATTCATTAAACCAGAACTAGTTTCAGCTTCAGGATTAGTTAGGTCAGAACTTTATTGGTTTGTCAGTGATATAAGCAACTTTGTTCTACTGGATAATAGGTTTTGAATACACGAAGAATATTTCCCATTTTTTTGTGTGTGTGCTGATGATAATGTAATAGCTAAGGACACATGACAGCTTTTAAGTAACATTTTCTCTATTTTAAGATAATCTTAATTTTAAAACTATCTTAAGATAGTCAACAAAATAAAAATCAAGTCCTGATTTATAGTGCTTTCTAATTTCTGGTGTAAATACTCCTACCATCACTGATTTCAGACTACCAGTGTGATGTCACTAAACACAGGGTTGATGAGAAGTGATTCACAGCACAGCATTACATAGTATTCTCACTCTACAGGTACAATAAATGTTTTAAATAACCTCAAGAAAATAATTAATAGTAAAATGTAGTAAAATAGTTAAAAAGTGATGAGTTTTTGATCATTGGTAACCTCTATGTTTCGTATAACTTATTAATTTGCACTTTTACTTCATACCTTATGTTTTTTTGAGATATAATTGACATATTGTGTTATGTTTGGGAATACAGCATGATGCTCTGATACATGTACATACTGTGAAATGATTACTACAATAAGTTTAATTATCATCCATCACCTGATGTAGTTAGAAATTGTTTTTCCCTTGTGATGAGAATTTTTAAGATCTAGTCTCCTAGCAAATTTCAAATATGCACTACAGTATTATTATCCTTAGTCAGGAAGTTTATACCTTTGACCACCTTCACCCATTCTGCCTACTCCGACCCCCAGCATCTGGCAACCACCAATCTCTTCCTCCATATTTATGTGTGTATCTTTTTAGATTCCACATGTAAGTGGGAGCATGCAGTGTTTGCCTTTCTCTGACTTACCTCAAGGTCTATCAATCTTGTAATATTCATCTCTGCAATAACAGAGAATCTTTTTTTTTGGTATCATTAATCTACAGTTACATGAGCAACATTATGTTTACTAGACTCCCCCCATCATCAGGTCCCCCCCACCAACCCCATTACAGTCACTGTCCATCAGCGTAGTGAGATGCTATAGAATCACAACTTGTCTTCTCTGTGTTGTCCAGCTCTCCCCATGCCCGCCCCATATTATGTCTGCTAATCGTAATGCCCCTTTTTCCCCCTTGTCCCCTTCCCAGCCATCCTCTCCAGTCCCTTTCCCTTTGGTAACTGTTAGTCCATTCTTGGGTCCTGTGAATGTGCTGCTGTTTTGTGCCTTCAGTTTTTTTCTTTGTTCTTATACTCCACATATGAGTGATATCATTTGATACTTGTCTTTTTCTGCATGCCTTATTTCACTGAGCATAATACCCTCTAGCTCCATCCATGTTGTTGGAAACGGTAGCATTTGTTTTCTTCTTATGGCTAATATTCCATTGCGTATATGTACCACCTCTTCTTTATCCATTCATCTACTGATGGACACTTAGATTGCATCTATTTCTAGGCTATTGTAAATGTGCTGCGATAAACATAGGGGTGCATCTGTCTTTTTCAAACTGGGCTGCTGCATTCTTAGGGTAAATTCCTAGGAGTGAAATTCCTGGGTCAAATGGTATTTCTATTTTGAGTTTTTTGAGGAACCTCCATACTGCTTTCCACAATGGTTGAACTAATTTGCATTCCCACCAGCAGTGTAGGAGGGTTCCCTTTTCTTCACATCCTCACCAAAATTTGTTGTTGTTTGTGTTTTGGATGGTGGCCATCCTCACTGGTGTGAGGTGATATCTCATTGTGGTTTTTATTTGCATTTCTCTGATGATTGGCAATGTGGAGCATCTTTTCATGTGCCTGTTGCCCATCTGAATTTCTTCTTTGGAGAAGTGTCTATTCAGATCTCGGCCCACTTTTAAATTGGATTATTTGCTTTTTGTTTGTTGAGGTGCATGAGCTCTTTATATATTTTGGATGTCAACCCTTTATCAGATATGTCATTTATGAATATATTCTTTCATAATGTAGGATGCCTTGTTTTTCTATTGATGGTGTCCTTTGATGTACAGAAGCTTTTCAGATGTTCATGAAGAAGTTGCTCATGTTTATGTCTAAGAGATTTTGCCTATGTTTTTTTCTAAGAGTTTTATGGTTTCATGATTTACATTTATGTCTTTGATCCATTTTGAGTTTACTTTTGTGTATGTGGTTAGACAATGATCCAGTTTCATTCTCTCACCTGTAGCTGTCCAGTTTTGCCAATACCAGCTGTTGAAGAGGCTATTTCCTCACTGTATATCCATGGCTCTTTTATCATATATTAATTGACCATATATGTTTGCATTAATATCTGGACTCTATTCTGTTCCACTAGTCTGTGGGTCTGTTCTTGTGCCAGTACCAAATTATCTTGATTACTGTGGCTTTGTAGTAGAGCTTGAAGTTGAGAAGCGAGATCCCCCCGCTTTATTCTTCCTTCTCAGGATTGCTTTGGCTATTCAGGGTCTTTTGTGGTTCCATATGTGTTTTAGAACTAGTTGTTCCAGTTTGTTGAAGAATGCTGTTGGTATTTTGATAGGGATTGCATTGAATCTGTAGATTGCTTTAGGCAGGATAGCCATTTTGACAATATTAATTCTTCCTAGCCAAGAGCATGGGATGAGGTTCCATTTGTTAGTGTCCTCTTTAATTTCTCTTAAGAGTGTCTTGTAGTTTTCAGAGTATAGGTCTTTCACTCCCTTGGTTAGGTTTATTCCTAGGTATTTTATTCTTTTTGATACAGTTGTAAATGGGATGGTTTTCCTGATTTCTCTTTCTGTTAGTTCATCATTAGTGTATAGGAAAGCAAAAGATTTCTGTGTATTAATTTTGTATCCTGCCACTTTGCTGAATTCAGATATTAGTTCTAGTAGTTTAGGAGTGGAGTTTTTAGGGCTTTTATGTACAGTATCATGTCATCTGCAAATAGTGACAGTTTGACTTCTTCTTTACCAATATGGATGCCTTGTATTTCTTTGTTTTGTCTGATTGCCACGACTAGGATCTCTAGTATTATGCTGAATAACAGTGGTGAGAGTGGACATCCCTGTCTTGTTCCCAATCTTAGGTAAAAAGCTTTCAGCTTCTTGCCGTTAAGTATGATGTTGGCTATGTGTTTGTCATATATGGCCTTTATTATGTTGAGATACTTGCCCTGAAACTCATTTTGTTGAGAGTTTTTATCATGAATGGATGTTGAATTTTGACGAATGCTTTTCAACATCTATGGAGATGATCATGTGGTTTTTGTCTTTCTTTTGTTGATGTGGTGGATGATGTTGATGGATTTTCGAATGTTGTACCATCCTTGCATCCCTGAGATGAATCCCACTTGATCATGGTGTATGATCCTCTTCATGTATTTTTGAATTTGGTGTGCTAATATTTTGTTGAGTTTTTTTTCATCTATGTTCATCAGGGATATTGTTCTGTACTTTTTTTGGGGGGGGAGGTCTTTGCCCGGTTTTGGTATTACAGTGATGCTGGCTTCATAGAATGAGTTTGGAAGTATTCTCTCCTCTTCTATTTTTTGGAAAACTTTAAGGAGAATGGGTATTATGTCTTCTCTATATGTCTGATAAAATTCAGTGGTGAATCCATCTGGCATGGGGGTTTGTTCTTGGGTAGTTTTTTGATTACCGATTCAATTTCGTTTTTGTTAATTGGTCTGTTTAGATTTTCTGTTTCTTCCTTGGTCAGTCTTGGAAGGTTGTATTTTTCTAGGAAGTTGTGCATTTCTTCTAGGTTTTCCAGCTTGTTAGCATATAGGTTTTCATAGTATTCTCTCATAATTCTTTGTATTTCTGTGGGGTCTGTTGTGATTTTTCCATTCTCATTTCTGATTCTGTTTATGTGTGTAGATTCTCTTTTTCTCTTAATAAATCTGGCTAGGGGTTTTTCTATTTTGTTTATTTTTTCAAAGAACCAGCTCTTGGTTTCATTGATTTTTTTCTATTGTTTTATTCTTCTCAATCTTATTTATTTCTTCTTTGATTTTTATTATGTCCCTCCTTCTGCTGACTTTGGGCCTCATTTGTTCTTCTTTTTCCAGTTTCAATAATTGTGACTTTAGACTATTCATTTGGGATTGTTCTTCCTTCTTTAAATAGGCCTGGATTGCAATATACTTTCCTCTTAGAACTGCCTTTGCTGCATCCCACAGAAGTTGGGGCTTTGTGCTGTTGTTGTCATTTGTCTCCATATATTGCTTGATCTCTGTTATAATTTGGTCATTGATCCATTGATTATTTAGGAGCATGTTGTTAAACCTCCATGTGTTTGTGAGCCTTTTTGTTTTCTTTGTACAATTTATTTCTAGCTTTATACCTTGGTGATCTGAGAAGTTGATTGGTAGAATTTCAATGTTTTTGAATTTACTGAGGTTCTTTTTGTCGCCTAGTATGTGGTCTATTCTGGAAAATGTTCCATGTGCCCTTGAGAAGAATGTGTATCCTATTGCTTTTGGGTGCAGAGTTCTGTAGATATCTGTTAGGTCCATCTGTTCTAGTATGTTGTTCAGTGCCTCTGTGTCTTTACTTATTCTCTGTCTGGTGATCTGTCCTTTGGAGTAAGAGGTGTGTTGAAGTCTCCTAAAATGAATGCATTGCTCTCTATTTCCTCCTTTAATTCTGTTAGTATTTGTTTCACATATGCTGGTGCTCCTGTGTTGGGTGCATATATATTTATAATGGTTATATCTTCTTGTTGTACTGACCCCTTTATCATTATGTAATGTCCTTCTTTAACTCTTGCTGCTTTCTTCGTTTTGAAGTCTATTTTGTCTGATACAAGTACTGCAACACCTGCTTTTTTCTCTTTGTTGTTTGCATGAAATATCTTTTTCCATCCCTTCACTTTTAGTCTGTGTATGTCTTTAGGTTTAAGGTTCTTTTTTTGTTTGTTTGTTTCCTTCCTCCTTTTTCTTTCTATTCCATTCTTTATATATTGGGTATCATATTCTGTATGGTTTGTCTATCCCTTGATTGACTTTGGGGATAGTTAATTTAATTTTGCATTTGCTTAGTAATTAGCTGTTCTATTTTCTTTACTGTGGTTTTATTACCTCTAGTGATGGCTATTAATCTGTAGGAACACTTCCATCTATAGCAGTCCCTCCAAGATACACTATAGAGATGGTCTGTGGGAGGCAAATTCTCTCAGCTTTTGCTTATCTGGGAATTGTTTAATCTCTCCTTCAAATTTAAATGATAATCTTGCTGGATAAAGTAATCTTGGTTCAAGGCCCTTCTGCTTCATTGCATTAAATACATCATGCCACTCCCTTCTGGCCTGTAAGGTTTCTGCTGAGAAGTCTTATGATAGCCTGATGGGCTTCCCTTTGTATGTGATCTTATTTCTCTCTCTGGCTGCTTTTCATAGTCTGTCCTTATCCTTGATCTTTGCCGTTTTAATTACTATATGTCTTGGTGTTGTCTTCCTTGGGTCCCTTGTGTTGGGAGATCTGTGCACCTCCATGGCCTGAGAGATTATCTCCTTCCCCAGATTGGGAAGGTTTTCAGCAATCACCTCCTAAAAGACACTTTCTACCCCTTTTTCTCTCTCTTCTTCTTCTGGTACCCCATAATGCAAATATTGTTCCGTTTGGATTGGTCACACAGTTCTCTCAATATTCTTTCATTCTTAGAGATCCTTTTTTCTCTCTGTGCCTCAGCTTCTTTGTATTCTTCTTCTCTAATTTCCATTTCATTTATCATCTCCTCTACTGTATCTAATTTGCTTTTAATACCCTGTGTTTTGCTCTTCAATGATTGGATCTCTGACCAGAATTCATCCTTGAGTTCTTGAATATTTTTCTGTACCTCCATGAGCATGCTAATGATTTTTATTTTGAAATCCCTTTCAGGCAGATTCATGAAGTCAGTTTCATTTGAGTCTTTCTCAGGTGTTGTATTCATTATTTTACTTTGAACCAGGATCCTTTGGCATTTCATATTTGTATATGGTGCCCTCTAGTGCCAGATGCTCTACTATCTGTAGCTGCTCAGCCCCAGAAGCAATGTTGGGGGTCACAGGGGGAGTGGTATTGGTGCCTGGGGGGAGGAAAGAGCTGTTTCCTGCTTCCTAGCTGCTATGCCTGTCTACCCTGCCAGAACCAGTGGGCCGAGCACACAGGTATAAGCTCTGTGCTTTGCATTTGTAGTTGCTGTAGATGCATCTTCCCTCTGTTTGGCCTAATGCCAGGGTAGGGTTTGCTGGTTTGCCAGCCAGGTGGGGCTGGCCAGGAGAAAGGTGCAGTAGGCTCCATATCACGGAGGGAGTCCTTCGAGCTGTGTAGCCATCCAGGGAGCTGAAGTGCCTGAAGATAAAGAAAGTTCCCAACCTGCTGGGCAGAGTGCACCTGGACAATTTTGTCTATGTGTCCTTTCTCCTGAGCAGTAAGCTCTGTGCAGTCCTTGCCCCTTTAGCAGCCCTCTTGCTGTTAGGAAGTCTCTCAGACTTCCCACCTTTCTTTTGTCCCAGAGCAGCTGGATATGGATCCCTGCTTTCCACAAGTGGCTGTAGTCTCAGTCTCTCCAGGTATTCTGCCCATCTTAGCTTTCCAACCCCCTAATTAATGAGAGCACCATGAAAGCACCACAAAATGTAAGGTTGTGCTCCCAGAGCAGATCTCTGGAGTTAGGTATTCAGCAGTCCCAGGTCTCCACTCCATCCCCACTCTATTTCTCTTCCTCCCTCCCGTGATCTGGGGTGGGGGAAGGGCTTGGGTCCAGCCGGGCCATGGCTTTCGTATATGACTCTGTTCCATGAGGTTTATTCTTTCCTCCAGATGTATGCAGTTTGTCGCAGCCCTCTTTCCTGTTTCTCTTTCAGGATTAGTCTTTTTAGTTATATTTTCATATTATATGCGGTTTTAGGAGGAAGCCTCTGTCTCACCTCTCACGCCGCCATCTTTTCCAGAGAATCCTTTTATATGGTAATTTATTTGTATATCTTCTTTGGAGAAATGTCTTTTCAAGTTCTGTACCATGTTAAATCCAATTATTTGCTTTTTTGTTGTTAAGTTGTGAGAGTTTTTTATATGCACTGGTTATTAACCCTTTTACAGATATGTCGTTTGCAAATATTGCTCCCATTCCATAGAATTTCTTTTCACTTTGTTCACTGTTTCTTAGTAGTTCTTCTAAAACTATGAGAACTTTTCATTCTTGATGCAGTCCCGCTTGAGTATATTTTTTGTTTGTTGGCCTTTTGTTTTTTGGCATCATATCTAAAAAAAAAGATCCAAATTCACAAACCTTTTTTCTCATTTTGTTCTAGGAGTTTCATACTTTCAGGTCTTCTATTTAATCTTTAATCATTTTTTAAAAAATACTTGTACCTAGTGCAAGTTAAGGATCTGACTTCATTTCTTTGCATGCACATATCCAGTTTTTCCTGTACCATTTGTCGAAGGTACTGTCCTTTCTGCATTGTGTAACCTTGGCACCCTTGTCAAATGTAATTTGATCTTATATGTGAAAATTTCTATTTCTATTTCTAGGCTATTTATTTTGTTCCATTTGCAATGTCTCTCTTTATGCCAGTACCATACTATTTTGAGACTATGTAGCTAGATACTACTATAGTTTTGTGAAATGCTTTGAAATCAGGAAATGTGAGACCTGCAGCTTTTTCTTTCTCAAGACTGTTTTTGGCTGTTAGAGGTTGAGATTCCATATGACTTTTAGGGTGGCTTTTCCTATTTCTAGAAAAAATGTCATTGGGATTTTGATTGGGATTGCATTGATTCTGTAGTTTTTTTAGGGTAGTATGGGAATTTAACACTATTAAAAACACTATTACAGCTTCCAATACATAAACACAGATTGTCTTTCCACTTATTTGTTTCCTTTTTAGTTTCTTTCAGCACCACTTTGTAATTTTCAGTATACAAGTCTTTTACTTCTTTTTTTTATTCCCAAGTATTTTATTCTTTTTGATGCTATTACAAATGGAATCATTTTCTTAATCTCCTTTCCAGATTGGTCATTATCATTGTATAGAATTGAAACTAATTTTCATGTTGATTTTATATTCTGCAACTTTGCAGAATTTATTAGTTCTAACAGTTTTTTGTGGGTGGCATCTTCAGGGATTTTTACATAAAAGATTATTTTATTTGTAACCAGGATATTTTACTTCTTTTCCAGTTTGGTTGCCTTTTATTTCTTTTTGCTTTGGTTAGAACTTTCCATACTGTGATGAATAGAAGTTATGGAAGGGCACATCCTTGCCTTGTTCTTGATCTTAAAGGGGAAGTTTTCAACTTTTTACTGCTGATTATATTAATTGTGAGCTTTTCATATGTAGCCATTATTATGTTGAAGTAACTTCCATCTGTTCTTAGTTCATTGAGTGTTTTTAGCATGCAAGGGTATTGAATTTTATCAGATGCCTTTTCTGCATCAGTTGAGATGGTCATGTGGTTTTTGCCCTTCAGTCTATTAATATGGGGTATTTGATTGATTTTCCTGCATTGAACCATTCTTGCATTCCAGGAATAAATCCTACTTGGTCATGGTGTATATAATTCTTTTAGTTTCTTTTTTAATTCTATCTGCTAGCATTTAGTTGAGGACTTTTGCATCAATATTAATCAGGACTATTCATCTATAGTTTTCTTTTCTTCTAGCATCTTTGATTTTGGTATCAGGGTAGTCTTGCCTCATATATTACTTTGGAAATGTTACTTACTCTTCAGTGTTTTGGGAGAGGTTGAGGAGGATTAGTGTTAATTCTTAAATGTTTGGTAGAATTCTCCAGTGAAGCCATCTGGTCCTGGAATTTTATTTATAGGGAGGTTTTGATTGCTAACTCAGTCTCCCTACTAGTTAAATGTACACAGAAGGGAAAATTTTTCCTCAAGCCTTAGGATCCCTAGCTGTGTTAGACTATTAAACTGACAAAGACTTGTTAACAGGAGAAAAGCATATATATTTATGTAATATAAGCTTTATGTGACATGGAAGCCTACATAAGGAAATGAAGACCTGAAAAATGGTTAATCCTGAGTATCTTTATGTTAAGTTTGTTGAAGAGTGGACAGTCATAGAGAAATAGGATAGGCCTAAAAGTATTACCTAATAAGGCATATAATAATAGGTATAATAAAGTGGAGAAACTTTAGAAAGGCCTGTTTGTTCACATTCTTCTCAGCATCCCTTATCATTGGAGATAAGCATGCTTCTTTCCTCTGGAGATAGGAAG
Source organism: Smutsia gigantea (assembly GCA_032199065.1). NCBI lineage: Eukaryota > Metazoa > Chordata > Mammalia > Pholidota > Manidae > Smutsia > Smutsia gigantea. Next base: position 107,868 of record JAVSCE010005012.1, on the reverse strand, counting down.
GGCACCTTTCACATTAAAGTTTTATGACCAGTTTCAGGAGAAGAATGGAGAAAGGTAGTGACATTCCTGCATCTCTCAAACTCTCTCAGCTTAAAATATTGAGGATACCAAGGTGCCGTTTTTTGGTGTAGCCTCTCCTAAACGTCATCAGATATTTTATTTCTTTTTGATTCATCTTGCTAGGTTTTATGTTTCTGGAAATTTATCCATTTCATCTAGTCATCCAATTTGTTGGCATATAGTTGTTCATAGTAGTCTTATAATCTTTATTTCTACTGCATCAGTTATAATGTCTCCTCTTTAATTTTTGATTTTTGTTTTAAGTTTTCTCTTTTTTCTTTAGCCAAGAGGCTGTCAGTTTTGTTGTTCTTTTAAAAAAATTCACTGTTTCATTGATTTTGTTTTCTATTCTGTTTTGCTTATTTCTGTTCTGATCTTTTTACAAATTTGTTTTGCAAACTTTGGATTTATTTTGTTTTTCTTTTTCTAGTTTCTTGTGTAAAGTTAATTGTAGATTTGAGATATTTTCTCTTTCCTAATGTAGGTATTTACTCCTGTAAAATTCAGGAGGTAATTTTATTGAGTATCTTTGGGTCAGGCTCTGTTGTACATGTTATACATTATCTCATCCAGTTCTTCTAGCCATACTAATCTACTAATCAAGTAGTTAATATACAGTCTTCTATGGGTTAGAACATTGATGTAGAGAAACTTATAAGTAACTTGTCCAACTGACTAAAATCCAAGAGCGCATTCTGGGAAGAATTGCATATTATTCCTGGTCTTTCAAGTTCCAAGCCCATGTTCTTTCCAGGGTACCAATCTGTCTCAGATACCATTTTCCTATACTGTTTTTGTTTGAAAACTTGTAAGGATAGAACAGAGAAATGCCCAAACATACTAAGTCAAAAAGGAAAACAAACAAAAACTTTAAAAAATCTTTTGTTCCTTAGCTGATTTTAGAGAAAGTGCTTAGCTAAAGTCTTTCTGTAAAGTGGTATAATCAGTATGTGAGCAAGAATCTGACAAAATCATCTGAATGTTTGATTGTAATTTTCAAAATAGAAAATAGTGTCTGGATGATAGTATTTCTTGACAAGCTCAAACAATAACTTGCTCCTCTTTTTTTAATTTAGATTAGGCATAAAGATAATTGTGATACTTAAGATATAAAAGCAACTGAAAATATTTAGGACTTTTATATAATGTTAAAGATCAAACTCTTACACTTAGTACAAAAATGTTTTCCCAATGAATTGGCTAAGCTGAGAAAGTGATCTCCTAATTATAATAATATTGTAGTTCCACATAGTATCTTTCATCCAAAAACATCTAATCATTCCATAAACTATTAACTAATGAGACTAGCTGCATTTCTCTAAAGTTGCACCAGACATTTTTTAAAGGTGCTTACATATATTAAAGATGACTAAAGCTGTTAAGAAACTTACTTATAGTGAATTAAAAGTTCTTAGGAGTATTTCTTAGGAATCTGTCTCCTTGTTCCTTAGTGTGAAACACCAGGCCACTTTTTTTCTAAAGGGAAACGGGATTCTCCAAATATAACATCTTTTGAAATTTTTACTATATTAACATCATTAAACTGCTATTAGGACATAATTTAGGAAGAAAATATTGCTTTAAGGGTATTTTTAAATGAACTCATTTAAATAAAAAGTGTATTTAGTAAGTAAGTTAGGAACAGTTAAGGATAAAGAGAAATTTCAAAACCATTTCTATTGCTTTTGAAAAGCATGGAGCAAATTTCCTTTGTAACCATTAAAAAAAAAGGCAGGATAAACACAGACTTCAGAGAAACTTAAGTATGTTGCCAAATACGGATAACAAGTCAAAACCAAAGAGGAAGAACATATTTGTCATGAGAATTTTGAAGACAATAAGAAGACTGGGTTTATAGGGAGGAAATGGGAGATCAGAATAAGAATTTGGGGTCAAGACCACTGGGCCTTTCTAAGTCATATACTTGAAATGCATTTCACCCTTATCTTTGCTTCTGATTGAAAAATGGAAAACAGCCTTGCTTCACAATAAAATGGACTGTTATTGAATTCCTAGCCTGATTCTCCAGGAGTGAATCTATCGGTTTGGATTCAGGAGAATGAATAGTAGTTTACTTACTAACAAAATTAGTCCTGGAAGAGTTAGCCTCCATTCCAGAAAGAGGTGATAAGGTTGGCCTGGTGTCAATCTAAGCTATAGTCTTATCTAATTTCCTATACAACCAAATTATTTTTTCTTTAATATTCCCTGTTGTTGCAATTCGTACATTTTTACATACATGAAAGAACAGGCCTGAGATGCTTATGAAATCCCTTTAAGCTTTTTTGACGCAGTGCAAAGTCAGTAACCCAGAGCACAACCGTGAGGTAGTTGTATGACCTCAGTAGCTTCTGTTTAAGACAATGTTGTAAGCTTCCCCATGGAATGGACTGTCATGGCATTTCTCAGCTTTTCTCAACATCCTTGCTTAACACTCTAGACATGATATACCTCCAAATGATCTTTCTACCTTCACTTCCCACCACATTCTAGATTCTTAGCCCTTCTGGTTGGCTTACTACTTCCTGAGCATGAAATGAACTTTTACCTCTTTAGAACTTGATGATTTTCCTTATTGCAGGTTCAAATTATAATGTCCTTCTTGGTATAGGTCACCCAAACCCATTTCTCTTTATCCAAATCCATCTTATTTTTTCATTGTTCAATTGACATGGTTTTTTTCTTTTCTCAAAATCAATGCACACTTATATACTGCTACATTACCTATATATATATTCCTGTTTTTACCTCTCTCATTTCTTCATTCAACATATGTTTATCAATTTGTCATATCCTAATAATCCTAGTTAGAAGGCATGATTAATGGCTGATAGGATAGACCCACTGCACTGGAGGAATTCATGCTTACAGTTCTTTGTCATTTATCTTTTTATTCAGTTGTCATCAATGTGTTTGTTTCTACTATATCTTGAAAATTTCTCTATCTTGAAAAATCCCATTGTTCATGTCTGAACCTTTCCACCAATGCAGTCATCTCCCAGAATCAGATTTGAAGATCATTCCAACAGTGTTCTATTGGACACATGTAGGACTCTTCGCCTTTCTTTGCAAACTGTACACTGTCATACACTGTTAATATGCTATATCAGGGAATTAACATTTTAGGGCTGGAAGATTTTAAAGATGATCTCTAATATTCCCATCTAACAGGAAAACAGAGGCAAGGGAAGGTTAGGCAACTTGTTGCAAGTCACCGGTTAAGTTACTAATGGAACCAAGACCAGAACAAAGTCTTTAGGTTTCCTTGCCATTCTCACTGATGTTTACCGTCGGTGGGTAGTTAGGTCACAGGACATTATAGGTATAAATCAATAACAAATCAGCCATAACCTCTGTTTTAAATTACTTTGTTATTATTTCTGCTGGAAATGGATCGGTGTAGTTATAAACGTGATGAATTATATCACATTCAAAGGAAAGCAAACTATCACATCCAGGTAAAATCATCTATATGAATCAAGTAAAATCATAGGAGAATACTAAATTGGACAAATGATTATAACATTTTAGGCAACATTATATCAATACTGTAACTAATTTAATTTATAATAGATCACATACAAGAATTTTTCAAAATGGTATCATGCAAAGGGACAGTTTGACACTTTAATTTGTAAAAGACAAAGATAGAACACACAGATTTAGTCACTGACAATCTGGTGTGCCAGAGATACCATTAAGCTCTTTGTGGAAAATAAAATGTAAACATCTTGGTAAGATTATAGCACTGAATCATCACCATATTTTGTTTATACTGACTCAGAGAGATAAATCCATTGGAAATAAAGAGCAAATCCATTCTTTCCTCATGGAATTTACCTTGGTTCACACTGAAAAGAGATAGCTTATTTAGTTTTATTTGAAATATTAAATTCAGGGTATGAGTGTTCTCTTATGCAATGATAATAAATATGAGAGAAGAGTGATTAAATAAAAGTAAAAAAAGAGTTAACAACTAGGTACAGATGTTTAGTAGAAACTTGTCATAGCAGAGTCACATTTTAAAACTCCTTCATATCATCTGCATTATCTATACTGTTCTGGGCCCATCTGCGTTTGTGCTAGTTCTGACAAGAGTTCTGTCTGTGGACCTGTAATTTGTTCTGTCAAAGTACATTTTTCAAAAAAAGTCAAAAACATGATGTGCAAATATAAAATAAGTATACAATCAAGATTTATTTAACTCTTTAATGAGATGCCTCATCAGGAAAAAGTGGGTAAAGAAGAGAGGATTTAATAGTATATATAACTGTTGAATAACTATGTTGTATACCTAAAACCAATATAATATTGTATATCAACTATACTTCAACAAAAAAAACAGATTAAAAAAAAAGAAATAGAGGAATAAAGGTCAAATAGTTCATTAGGAAATATACTGAGTTAAATTCACCAGGAAGTATCTTGCTGTTTTTCTAAATACCTGTAAGACAGGGACCCCAGCAACCTACTTCCTAAATCCAGCTTCCTGTCTTTGTAAATACTTTTTTGGACATAACTGTCTGCACAGGCATGCCCAGTCATTTACTCTGGCTGTGGTGACTGCTGTCCATCGGTCTTCATCTAAGGCAGTTGTCAAGGGCCCTTGCAGAGACCTCAAAGAATAGTTTGGGCATATTAAACTTCCTCTCCCTCCAAATTTAGGGTCTTGGGAAGGCAAAATTAAAAGGTCTAAAGTATTATTAGTATAGATATAGTCATTTGATCAAAACACTATCAAATGTGCTTGGAAACAATGAATGGTTACAGTTTGGAGTAAGAATACAACACAATTTTAAGTAATGTCCCCCCTTTTATAAATCAAGGACATGCCATAGTCAGCACAAAGCATAGAAGATTTTCAGGTTAGCTAAGGAATCTCTGCTATCTGGGCAGGTTACACAGAAAAATAACCTTTTACTATCTCTTGTTAAGAGCAAACGGCATTCTTTACTGATTTTTCATTCCAACAGAAGAAAAATATTTCTAGCTTTGTACTACTATATTTAGTACAAGTTTATTCACAGGCTCCTTTAAAAATTTATCTCCTAATAAATCCATCAAAATTGAGCAAACTTTGCCAAAAATTGTATACATTTTATTGTTTTTCAGAATCATTCTGTATAGATATTGTAATTCTATTACTTTATTTAAATCTATAAAACAGTGACTCAGTAAAGTATCATTCACTAGACCAGTGGTCCCACGTCTGTCACATCAAATTGTCCAAAAGTAGGAAGAGGCTCTTGCTACTCAAAAGTATGGTCCATATATCAACAGCATTGGTGCATTAATTATTTATGCTGTATAACAAATACCTGAAAACTTAGCAATGTAAACAACAAACATGTATTATCTCATGCTTTCTGTGAGTCAGAGGTCTGGGTACAGATTAACTGAGTGCCTCTGGTTCAGGGTCTCTTTACAAGTCTGTATTCAACATGTCTGTTGGGGATGCCGTCACCTCAATGCTTTATTCAGGGAGAACCTACTTCCAAGTCACTGTAACAAGTAGCAGTTGGCAGGCCTGGCTCTTGCTAGCTCTTGTCCAGAGATACCAGTTCCTTATCATGTATATCTCACAATAGGACAGTTCACAGCCTGGCAGATAGTTTCCTCAGAGTGATTGAGAGAGTCAAGACAGAAACCACAGTCTTCTTTGTGACCTTTTTTCAGAAGTGACATCCCTTTTTTTGCCATGTTCCATCCCTTAGAAACATGTCAACAGACCCAGTCCACACTCAAGGACAGGGAGGTAGACAAGAATGTCAATATCAGAAGAGAGGTAGATGGTGGAAAATATCTTAGTGGCTGCCTACCTCTATTGGTATCAGCTGGGAACTTGTTAGAAATGCAGGATCATGGAACTAGTGAACAGAATCTGAATGTAAACAAGATTTTGAGGTGACCTGTGTGCATGTAAAGACTGAGAAGCACTGTTCTAGGGAGCAAGACCCATGTCCTTTATTCTGTTGCAGAGGTGCTTCCTCACTTAATTTTCCTCACTATTTGATGTTACTTCCAAAGAAGTAGAATGATCAGTTAACCTCTTAACTTAGTTCTCCCCTGGTTAATAGATAGGAAAAAAACCTAAGGTTACTGAAGTACTGCTGTGCTGCAGAGAGCAGATAAGAAGTAAAATTGGGAGACAGAGGAAGATAAAGAGGCATAAGGACTGTGACAAATAGATCTAATACCAGCATCAAGAAAGTACTGAGAGAGAAGATTAAGCATTTGGGTGGGGATGGATGTATCTGGAACCATGTAAAAAAAGAAAAAAAAAAACAGAACAGTCCTATTTCCTGAAAAACCCTTAAGTACACTGCTAAATAACCCTGCATTAAAAATGCTCTGTTAATAATGGTTGCACATTACTAGTTGATTCAGCTTGGTGCTGTTTATCAAGATAGAGAAGTATGCTGATTATATTAGGAATATATCCATTAAAAATTATAAACATGAAAATGCGTAAGTGAGTTTTAGCTATCTTGATTGTTTCCAGGTACATTTCATGAGTCAGTGATGCTTGAAGAATTATCTATATTCAGTATTTGAAATTGTTCCATAAAAAATGCTAGTAATTTTGATATAAATATTTTATATTTCCCTCTAATTATATTTAGCTGAAAAGATAAAATTATATTGAGCCAAAAAAAATTATATTGAACCTGTAGAAAAATAAAAGCCCTAAAGGTGAAAATCAAAGTCTCTAATCTAGTTATCATAAAATGCAGATTAGTTCTTTCTGTACCTTCAGTAGTATTCTGGAGCCAACTTACTAGGGTATGTAAGCAATTTGTAAATTTTTGGAGTTTTAGGCACTAGTTTTTGATCACAGTCATTTTAAAACTGAAAGTAAAAACACTTGAAACCATAAAACTCCTATAAGAAAACAGGCAGTAAGCTCTTTGATATCTGTCTTTTAGCAATGACTTTTTGATTTGATACCAAAAGCAAAGACCAAAAAAGCAAAAATAAAGAAGTGGGATTACATCAAACTAAAAAGCTCTCCACAGCAAATGAAACCATCAATAAAATGAAAAGGCAACCTACGCAAATCATATATCTGATGAGGTGTTAATATCCAAAATATATAAAGAGCTCATATGATACAATAGCAAAAAAACCCAAAACTGATTAAAATATGGGCAGAGGATCTGAATAGATATTTTCCAAAGAAGACATAAAGATGGCCAACATGTAGGTGAAAAGATGCTCGATATCACTAATCATCAGGGAAATGCAAATCAAAACCACAAAGAGATATTACCTCATACCTATTAGGATGGTTATCATAAAAGAGAAAATAACAAGTGTTGGTGAAGATGTGGGAAAAGGAAACCCTTTTGCATTGTTGGTGTGATTGTAAACTGGTACAGCTGCTATGGAAAATGGTATGGAGGGTCTTCAAAAAATTAAAAACAGAAATATCATCTGAGCCAGCAATCCCACTTTTGGATATATATCCAAAGGAAACAAAGTCACTTTAAATATGATGGTAAATTTTATGTTACGTGCTTTTTACTTCAATAAAAAATTACCTCCTTTACTTTTTTTTTTCAATTTTTTTAAAGTTTATTTTGATATCATTAATCTACAATTAAATGAGTAATATTATGGTGATTACACTACCCCCTTCATCAGGTTCCCTCCCCCAACCCCATTGTAGTCACTGTCCATCAGCGTAGTGAGGTGCCATAGAGTCACTACTTGTCCTCTCTGGGTTGTACAGCCCTCCCCGTGCCCCCCCAACATTACATCTGCTAATCGTATTGTCCCTTCTTCCCCCTTACCCCTCCCTTCCCACCCATCCTCCTTTACTTTTAAAATGACCTAAGTGGATTAAAAACAAAACAAAACAAAAACAAGCTCCAGTAATATGCTAACTACAAAAGAGTAATTTTAGCTTTAAAGATACACATGGACTGAAAGTGAAGGGATGGAAAAACACATTTCAAAAAAATGGTAATGAAAAAAAAGGCAGGGGTAGTTATATTAGACAAAACAGAGTTTGAGCTAAAAATGGTAGAAAGAGACAAAGAAGGTCATTATATAATAAAAGGGTCCATACATCAAAATGATATAAAATTTATAAATATTTATGTGCCCAACATCAGAGTACCTAAATATATAAAGCACAAACTAACAGAGCTAAAATAAGAAATAAACAGTAATACAATAATAGTTGGAGACTTTAATAATAACCCACTTTCATCAATGGATGGGTCATTCCAGACAGAGAATTAACATGGTAACAGTGGATTTGAGCAACGTTATAGAACTAACGGACCTAACACACATATACAGAACATTATATCTAACATTAGCAGAATACATATTCTTCTCAAGCTCACATTAAAGGCATTTTAGGATAGACCAAATGTTAGGCCACAAAACAAGTCTTAGCAAATTCAAAAAGATTAAAATCGTAACAGGAGTCTTTTCTGACCCAGTGGCATGAGACAAAAAATCAACAACAAAAAGAAAACTGGAAAATTCATGAACATATTCACATAAACAACACTCTCCTTATCAACCAGTGGATCAAAGAAGAAATTACATGGGCAACAATTTCTTTAGACAAATAATAATGAAAACACAACATTCCAGAACTTACGGGATTCAGCAAAAAGTTCTAAGAGAGAAGTTCATAACAATAAATGACTCCATTCAAAATCAAGAAAGATCCCAAATAAACAGTAAATTTATTCCTTAAAAAGAAAACTTGAAAAAGAAGAACATACTGAGCCCAAAGTGAGCAGGAGAAATGAAATAATACAGATTAGAGCAGAAATAAATGGAGTAGAAAAGAGAAAATAGAAAAAAAAAGATGATCTAAACTAGGAATTGGCTCTGAAAACATAGAATTGACAAACCCTTATCTAGACTAACCATGGAAAAAAGAGGAAGGACCCAAAACAACCAAATTTTAAATAAAAAAGACATTACATCTGATACCACAAATTGAAAGGATAATAAAAGCCTACTATGAACAACTATAGGTAACAAACTGGACAACTTAGCAGATACAGAAAAATTCTTAGGAATATATAATTTACCAGAATTGAGTCATGAAGAAATAGAAAATATGAACAGACTAGACCAATTACTAGTAAGGAGATTGAATCAGTAGTAAAAAATCTCCCAATGGAGAAAATCCCATGACCAGATGGCTTCCCTGATGAATATTGCCAAACATTTAAAGAAGTATTAACACTAATTCTTCCCAAATTCTTCTCAAAAATTGAAGAGGAGGGAACACTCCCAGTTCATACCTTTGTGCTCTGAGAAGCTGGTTGATACAATTTCAGTCCTTCTGAATTTACTGAGGCTCTTTTTGTGGCCTTGTATGTGATCTATTCTGGAAAATGTTCCATGTGCTTGTGAGAAGAACATGTATCCTGCTGTTTTTGTGTGGAGTGTTCTGTATATGTCTGTTAGGGCCATCTGTTCTAATTTGTTGTTCAGTGCCTCTGTCTCCTTAACTCATTGTGTCTGGTTGATCTGTCCTTTGGAGTGAGTGGAGTGTTGTAGTCTCCCTAAATGAATGCATTGCTTTTAGCTCCTCCTTTAATTCTGCTAATATTTGTTTTACATATTTAAATGCTCCAGTGTTGGGTGCGTAGATATTTATAATGGTTATATCCTCTTGTTGGACTTACCCCTTTATCGCTATATAATGTCCTTCTTTGTCTCTTGTTACTTTGTTTTGAAGTCTATTTTGTCTGATACAAGTACTGCAACTCCTGCTTTTTTCTCCCTATTATTTGCATGAAGTACTTTTTCCAACCCTTCACTTTTAGTCTGTGTATGTCTGGGTTTGAAATGAGTCTCTTGTAGGCAGCATATAGACAGGTCTTGTTTTTTTATCCATTCTGTAACTCGATTTCTTTTTGATTGGTGCATTCAGTCCATTTACATTTAGGGTGATTATTGATAGATATGTACTTATTGCCATTGCAGGCTTTAGATTTGTGGTTACCAAAGGTTCAAGGGCAGCTTCTTTACTATCTGACAGTCTAAATTTACTTTCTAACAGTTTCACTAGGCTATTTCAAACACAATCTAAAGGGTTTTTTTTCTCTCTTCTTTTTCTTCCTCCTCTACTCTTTCTATATTAGGTGTCATATTCTCTACTCTGTGCATCTGTTGACTGACTTTGTGGGTAGTTGATTCAATTTTCCATTTTCTTAGTAATTAATTGGTGTACTTTCTTTACTGTGGTTTTATTTCCTCTGGTGATAGCTATTTAGCCTTAGAAGCAATTCCATATGTAGCAGTCTCTCCAAAATACACTGTAGAGATGGTTTTGGGGAGGTAAATTCCTTCAACTTCTGCTTATCTGGAGATTGTTTAATTTCTGCTTCAAAATTAAATGATAATCTTGCTGGGTAGAATATTCTTGTTCAAGGCCCTTTTGTTTCATTGCATTAAATGTATCATGACACTTCCTTCTGGCCTGTAAGGTTTCTGTTGAGAAGTCTGATGATAGCCTGATGGGTTTTCCTTTGTATGTGGTCTTTTTTTTCTCTCTGGCTGCTTTTACTACTCTGTCCTTTTCCCTGATCTTTGCCATTTTTATTAGTATATATCTTGGTTACATCTTTGTTGGTTCCCTTGTGTTGGGAGATCTGTACACTTCCATGGCCTGAGAGACTATTTCCTTCCCCAAATTGGGAAGTTTTCAGCGATTATTTCCTCAGAGAGACTTTCTATCCCTTTTTCTCTCTTTTCTTTTTCTGGTACCTATATAATGTGAATATTGTTCCATTTGGATTGGTCGCACAGTTCTCTTATTATTTGTTTAATCCTGGAAAACCTTTATCCTCTCTGTGCCTCAGCTTTTTTTTATTCCTCTTCTCTAATTTCTATTTCACTTACTGTCTCCTTTACCTCATCTAATCTGCTTTTAAATCCCTCCATTGTATGTTTCATTTCAGATACTGTATTTTTCAAAATTTCTCTTTCTTGAAGTCCTCCCTGAGATCTTTCATGTTTTTCTGTAGCTCCATGAGCATGTTTATGATTTTTATTTTGAAATCTTAATCGGGAAGATTGGTGATTTCAGTTTCACTTAGCCCTCTTTCTGGTGTTTGAGGGATTTTGATTTTTCCCGTTTCCTGTTTCTAATGACTTTGTGTAGGTGGCACAATCTAGTGCCCAGAAGTTCTACTCTCTTGGAGCTGCCCAGCACCTGGAGCAATGGCAGGTTTCACAGTCTGAGGGGCACTCATGCCCGCCAGTAGGAAAGAGCTCATCCCTGTTTCCTGGCTGCAGTGTCTGCCTCCAGTTCCTGGGCAGTAGGCCAAGCACACAGGGAGAAGCCTGTGTTATGCCCCTGTATCTGCCGTAGGCAGGATCACACTCCTGCTGGCCTGGCAAAAGGCTGGTGACTGCAGTTTTGCAAACCAGTGCCAGTGGGGAGGAAGGAGCAGCAGGCTGTGTACCGCAGTGGGTGGCCTTGGAGCTGTGTTGCCTGCCGGGGGATGGAGCCCATCGGGCGCCTGAAAGTTCCCAACCTGCTTTGCAGTATGTGCCAGGATGATTTTGTTCACCTGTCTTTTTTCCTAAGCGGCAAGATCTGTGTAATCCTTTCCCCTTTTGCAGCCCTTTTGCTGTTGGGAAGTGTTTCAAAGTTCCTGCCTTTCATTCATCCCTGAATAGCCAGTTGTGGGTATCTGTTCTCCACAAACAACTGGAATCTCTGTCTCTCTGAGTATTCCACCTGTCTTTACTTTCCAACCCCACTAATCTGAAGAGCACCATGTAGTGTTCTGTGTTCATGCTTCCAGAGTAGATCTCCAGGGGTGGGTGTTTAGCAGTCCTGGGCTTCTACTCCCTCCCCACTGTGTTTCTCTTCCTCCCACCTGTGAGCTGGGGTGGGTGGGAGGGGTTTGCTTTTTTACCCTTTTCGGTGAAGTCTCTTTTCCCCAGATGTAGGCTGCTATTGCACTCTTCTTTCTGGTTGCTCTTTCAGGATTAGTTGTATTTGCTCTATTTTCGTGTTACATGTGGTTTTGTGAGGAGGTTTCTGCCTCATTTCTCATGCCACCATCTTTTTCTGCCTCTCTTTCTAAAATATGTAGTATTAGTTTTTAATATTTCAACAGCCCTTTCTGATGACAGTTTAGGATTGGGTAAAAATAGCCTTTTAAAAAAGAATTTTTCAAGTTGGATTAAACAGGTACTGACCTAAATAAGCACTGATGAGCAGTCCTATTAACCTGTCATATTACCTTGAATATAAATTAAACTCATATTTTAGAATCAAGGGTCACTCTTTACATTTGCCATTAGAGAAATGGAGCTATGGAGGTATTACAATTAGCTAAATGTTATACACCTATTTAAAAGAGGTAGCTGGGAATAAAATACGTTGTTGATTTCTATTCTTATTTTCTTGCTCCCTTACATCTGCAAATCATTGCTGCCAAATTAAATGGTTTGCAAATAGCTGTTCTCTTGCAGTAAAAATTAGCATAAATTCAATGTTAATTTATCACTTCTAGCTTTGAAGGATCACAAATGAGGGTGATAAAAGCAGATGCCTGGCATATGGCAACAGATGGGTCACCACATTTAAAAGAGCTACTGGGAATAGGATGGTTTGCTTTTCTCAATTTTCATCACATAAAAAGGATAGAGAAGGAAATAGGGCATTATAGACACAATTGGGTCCTAATTTTCCTACAGATTTTAAGTGTCCTCTTAAAATGGAGGACTTGTAGTTTGCTGTAGAATGTTTCATGTTATTATACTGTCCTCAGCCATATAGAAAACTCCATCATAGAAAGAGCCAAGAAAATATAGGTAAGGAGCTGCAATATCCACCAGGAAAATATGGTTTCTGGTGGCAAGAATCATTGGAGCAGATGGCATGTGATGAATTCATCAGAACCTGTCCAGACACCCAGATTCCTAATAATACCAAGTTTTTTTTAATGATTTTTGTTCACATGATATTTTATCCTAACATTACACTGAAAATTTCATCTATGAAGCATTCACAATTTTATATTACAATTACACGTGCCCTTTGTTATAAATTAGAAATAAGAATGATGCTTATGATAAACTTTGACTCAAACCATAAAATATTACAAAGATATCCTTAAGATGGGATGCTTGCCCAATGAACTAGGATCTAAATTACTGTTAGTTTTTAAGAATATTCCTTTATCCATTTGGAGTTGGTTCCGTAAGTATACTTCACAAACTCAGATGATAAAAAAAATAAGTATTTTTATTCACACACATTATACTAATAATACATGGATTTTATTGAATATAACTACTTGTCATATAATTAGCAAAAATGATGCCAAATCATGTTTTCTTTTGGGTGTGAATTTTCTAAATAAGGCTCTATATGATTTGATCACTATTAAAGAAAGTATATAATTCGTATTAAAATAAAACCCTTTAGGAACTTGTAATTTTCTGAGGTAAAAACAAAACTCAAAACCGTACCCTAAATTATAGTACATAAAAAAAGACAAAGTAACTACAATAAAAGGTCAAACTTTCACTCAGACTATCACTAGAATTTGAGATAATTTTCTATTAATTAAACTCAGTGGATATAGCTTTAAAAATATAATTTCTGTTAGACCTCATGTTCTCCAAAAGTAGTATAAAAAAAAGCCTATTTCTCTTCCCCACTGTCTCCCTCCTGATCACAAACATAATTTTTGCAATCAGATCAAATTGGGCATTGGTCCCTCCTAACACTCTGTATATACTTTTATAAACTAATCAGGGTGTGACTTTCACTGCTGCTCTTCAGTAATAACAAGAGCATCCTTCTAGGCTAGTTTTGCAGTTATCACAATTGACTGTTCAGGAAGTAGGGTAAAGAACAGCTGTAGGTAGTGTGTTGAATTCTGGGAAATAAGCAGAGTACACATTAGTAGAGGCCTTTGGTTGATGGCAGAAATACAAAGAGTGCTGGTAACAGTGCATTTTAAAGGTAGTGGAGGTTTCTGTTGTTGATACTGAATGTTCTGCTTTGATTTTTTTTATTGTTTTTGTAATCCCACATAGAAATTTGTAACTAGCCTGTTAACTTCCATAGTTATAGCAAAGAATTCTAATAGTAACAACAGCATAAACAATAATAGCTAGCCTTTAATAAAGAACTAGTTTTAGGCACTGTCACAAGTACTATTTTTTTCATTTAATCTTCATAACTCTCTAAATGTTAGATATGAATACCTTCAAATTGCAACTCAGTGGGATCTATAACTTGGAAATGTCACAACCAGAAAATGATGGAGCCAGGATTCAGACCAGGATCTCACTGGCTCTGACACCCATATGTTTACCTGCTTCCTTCCCCTTATTCAAGAGCTCAGAAAACAGAGCATTCATGTAACCCTTCAAAAAGCAAAATACTCAAATAATCAGTCTGGCAAAAGAAAAATAAAGAGTTGGAAAATCATATTGTAAAAGGAACGACATTTATTCCTCCATCCTAGGAATTATTAAGGAAATAACCTGAAATGTTACACTATCACAACAAAAATAAGAAACAAGTTATCCAAATACTAGGGCTATGCACATAAAATGGAATGTTTTTCAAGCAATACAAATTAGGTTTAGAAAAATCATATAGGAAAAGGTTTAAGATGCAATGTCAAGCAAAAAAAAAAAGGCTCTATAGAAATGCAGATTAAAACCACAATGAGATATCACCTCACACCAGTGAGGGTGGCCAACATCCAAAACACAAACAACAACAAATGTTGGCAAGGATGTGGAGAAAAGGGAACCCTCCTACACTGCTGGTGGGACTGCAAATTAGTTCAACCATTGTGGAAAGCAGTATGGAGGTTCCTCAAAAAACTCAAAATAGAAATACCATTTGACCCAGGAATTCCACTCCTAGGAATTTACCCTAAGAATGCAGCAGCCCAATTTGAAAAGGACAGATGCACCCCTATGTTTATTGCAGCACTATTTACAATAGCCAAGAAATGGAAGCAACCTAAGTGTCCATCAGTAGATGAATGGATAAATAAGAGGTGGTACATATACACAATGGAATATTATTCAGCCATAAGAAGAAAACAAATCCTACCATTTGCAACAACATGGATGGAGCTAGTGGGTATTATGCTCAGTGAAATAAGCCAAGCCGAAAAAGACAAGTATCAAATGATTTCACTCATATGTGGAGTATAAGAACAAAGAAAAAACACTGAAGGAACAAAACAGCAGCAGACTCACAGAAGGCAAGAACGGACTAATAGTTACCAAAGGGAAAGGGACTGGGGAAAATGGGCGGGAAGGGAGGGATCAGAGGGAAAAAGGGGCATTACGATTAGCAGATGTAATGTTGGGGGGGCACGGGGAGGGCTGTACAACTCGGAGAAGACAAGTAGTGATTCTATAGCATCTCACTACGCTGATGGACAGTGACTGTAATGGGGTTGGTGGGGGGGACTTGATGAAGGGGTAGTTTAATAACCATAATATTGCACATGTAATTGTAGATTAATGATAATAAAATAAATTATATTAAAAAAAGAAAGAAAGAAACAGAAGCTTGGACAAACAAAATGGCTTGCAAAGGGACACAAAGACCCAGTGAACAGTGCAACTGGGATTAAAATGTAGTCCTACCAACAGTGAATCTGTCATCTTACTGCACTGATGGACAGTGACTGAATTGGGGTATGAGTGGGGACTTCATAATATGGGTAAATGTAGTAACCACATTGTTTTTTCGTGTGAAACCTTCATAAGAGTGTATATCAATAATACCTTAATAAAAAAAAGAATAAAAAAAATAGGCTCTATAAAAAGTAAGATATAAGGTATAATAACTATAACAATGTGAAGGAAAAACTACATAACAAAAGTACTTGAACAAAAAGACAAAAATGTTACAATAATGGCCTAGGGTAATGTAACCATGTTTTTTGTCCTCCTCCACTTTGTTATATTGTGCGTACTTTCTAAAATATAATTTAGGAGTACATACTACATTTTATCAGAAAAATCTTTAATTAGAAAATAAATCACACAATCATAAACATAAAGAATTATCTAAATAGCTAATCATGGACAAATGTCATTTGTTAGTTAAAACATTTAATATTTTTGTTTAGAAAATAAAGTTATAGCAATAAAGGCAATTTAAATTTATTGGCATATTTTGTAATCTTAAAAGCTGTGTAATTACATAACTTTATCTGATAGGAAAAAAATAAATATTTTTGAAATATTTATCTTGTTACAAGTATAATCTCTCTCTTCTTGTCTCCAAAGTATTTTATGTCGTAGTTTTTATTTTATGACATACTTTCATTCCTCAGAAATCAACTATGAACTTTCTTGTTTATGAGTATTTCAAGAACATAACATATTTTAAGGACTCATAATATAAAACACATGGAAAGTGTTTAGTTCTCAAAGGAATTGTAAGAAAAAAATAACAATAAGTATACAAGAATAAAACAGCTTTCGTTATATAACTTCCCTAAAATTGTAACTAAAGTTGGTCCTTATTGTCTATCAAACCATACTCAAACTTCTTAGTTTAGTATTCTTTGTTACTTTGGATTATTTTATCTTTTCAGTCTTATTTTCATTAATTCCAACATAACTTCCCTATCTACCTCAATCACTCTGATTATAGTTTCCTAGGCAGTCAATGCTTATACTACCCCCAAATTTCCTCAAGCTATTACATCTCTGCCTACTGTTACCTTCCTTTCTAATCATTTCTTTGAAGGTCATTTTCTAGTTATCTTTATTAATTTATTCCTCCAATACTGAACTCTTAAATTCTGCTAAATTCTAGAGATGAAATAAACTGGACATGGTTCTAGCCATGAGAGAGAATTTACAATCTGTTGAGGGAAAGAAAAAGTAAAAAGTAATAATAACAAAGTACTGTGTTATCAGTGGCATGACTTGAAGGGTATTAACATAGAGTTAAGTGGATGAGGTGTGAGGGATAGGGGTGGGAGAGGAAGAACAGGAGAGGCAAAAGGGACAGCATGTACAAATACTAAGAGTACATAAGGCACATGTCAGGAACTGAGATGGGGCTGGGATGGTACATTAAGATGTAAATGACCAGCTGCTAGACACAGTATTAAATGGTTATGAAACAATTTGTTTCTTGCAAATATTTCATTTTATTACATATAATAGACCTTTGGGATTAGATCAAAATTTTCAACACCATGGAAATTAAAGATTACTAGTACCCTCATGCCCTAGTTACCTGATTGATTTTCAGGTAACCTGAAATCCATGTCTTCAACTTCATTTATATTTCTTCTAGGGCTTATAAGAAGTGAGATACGGTTGATGCTTAAAAGTATGTGTTGTATTCACTTGATTCCTATTATAGAAACATTTTCAAAAGCAAAGATGGGGAATAATGTCTAAGGGTGCATATTTACAGTATTAAATGATGTGCTTCTGAGTGTTTCCATCTGTCTTCAAGGCCCAACAAGGAATGAAGATTTGGAAACACATATATTTACTATAGATATTCATCATCAATGTTTAATTGGAACAACTAACATTTTTGGTTGGGGCAATATCAATTTCATGTGTAAGGTCAAGAGATGGCAAACAGATTCTTGTCAGGTTCATTTCCAAGTGTGTGAATTTGACACTCTTAGTATATACTTAAATCATTTTATTCTTGGAAGAGTCAGCATATTAAATGGATGCAAATTTTGCTTACAGAAAAGTATTGGATTATTTTCATATAGAGGATAAATTATTTGATCCTATTGCATAATACCAATTCAATGATGAAAAAAAGCACAAGTGTACTTCTGCTTAAAGAATTTTTGGTAAATCCAAATAGAATCAATTTGTCTAAGACTGAAAGCAAACAAAAATAACTCAACCCCTAATGTTATGAAATTGCTGAAGATTCCCACTAATGATGTTTAGACTTTTGGAATTAAAGCGTATCAGGAAATGCATTTCCTCTATTTATAGTAGTCACTCCATGGGACCCTGCACAACTAGTTTGGAAAGTGGGAAATCTGGCCTTGTCTTTATCTACTGTATATCACTCAGTTTCTGTACCTCCATTTCCAACTCAGCAGTGTGTTTGATAGGACTTCTAGAAGACTTAATTAATGGGTAGTGGTTTTGAATAAAAAAGTGTTACAGACTCTAACAATAATCATTTCAACCCACTTGCTTATTAAGGCCAATAAGGTGATATGGTTGGTTATACTATGATTATTTAAAAGGTTTTAACACAGAAAATAGCATCCACTTACAGGTTCAGCCATATTATTTATTTATTGACTGCTAATGACAGTATCCTGAGCTCATTTCATTTATTAATTAAAATGTTTGGGCAATTCCATTTTACATTGGCAACACCCTTCAAAGCATGTTGATCTTCCAGGTCTGGTGCCAGGTAAAGCTATGGTTCACTAAAAGAATTGCTTTGTATGATGAGTGGGAGGAACACTGTTTGAAGAAAAATTTTCATTGCGTATTTTTAATGGCCTTTTGAAATCATAGTATATATCAGTATAATAATGATAACCTTAAAGATCTCAAAATTCCTGATCTTATCATGTAGGAATCCATATAAGAGTTCACCTGCAACATAAATAATCAGTTGTTTCACAGAATAAGTTCCCATCTTCTATGAAATTAGTCTTTAATACCCCACTTGTAAATTATAACATGGTTGGAAAGGAGAACAATTACCAAGCATTGCCACCAAGTAACCACACGAGTCCAAAAGCTGCATAGCAGGACGTACAGGATGTTCATCCATCTAACTCTACACAGTACAGATCAGAGTCACAGACAGCAAATATGTATGGAATAAAAGTGAACTTCAGTGATAAACCAAAGAAATCATACCCAAATGGAAATTTAAGAAAATAGTTTCATTTTACATTAAGTACTCTGGTGTGGAGAAATCCAGATATAATTTCCTTAAGGTATCAGATTACCTTGAAGCAGAATGCATGTTGTTAGACATGATAGTAATTTATATAATTCCCTAGGCTAATGAAGGATGGTGATTGGAAGAAGGGAAGCTGGATGGAGTGCAGAAATTTTAAGATTCATTTCTAAATCCTTAAGTTTGGTCTCTGTTAAAACTACATTTAATAAAGGTTCATCATTGTGAGTCCAATGTCTACCAAAACAATTCTTGTCGTATTCGACTTCGTTTTTCCCTCTGACGAAAACTCACATATAGAGATGATCATCAATTCTTAGTTATCCTGACTTTCTTCACACATATTTATTCTGGTATTTCCACACTAATTTTTTATAACTTCCAAATAAGGAATAACTGGAATAAGAATAACATTACAAAGCAAATTAAAAAACAAATTTAAAAAACAAAGTAATAAACTCAAAGTTAAGCAGAATATAGAAGTTAAACTTCTATTTCATTTCATCAGAGTTGCGAGGGCCATAGTTTCTGGCAAACTCTAAAAATAGAGTAAATGAATGTGTGGATATTTTTCAAGAGTTAATTCAACATATGGATTTTACTATTAAGTATAATCCCCAAAAGGAGCTTGTCTGAAATTTAAAAACTAAAATTAATATAGGTCATGGTGATAGTCATAGTATAGCTTGATTCGTTACTTACTTGGCCAAGTAACTACAATATCAGGCAGGAGGCTATTTTTAATAGTCACACTTATTTCTCAAATACTGTATTCTAGCAAACATATAGTATAACTACTGTATTGAAACATATTGAGCAAATGTTATATTCATTGTCTTATTGGTGTAACCTCATAGCCCTAGGACTAAGGAAAGAAGAAAGCAAATGTGAAAATGCTTTGTAAACAGTGGTGTATAGTGCAAAATAATGACCAGCAGGAGAAATCTTTTCTTAGACAAAAATGTCAAAATATTATTTCCTTTACCTGTTCTTTTCTCTCTTTTTCCTTACTTAACAAAATTGACTTCTCAAATCCTTGCTCCCATAGTTTAAATGGTAGAAGGCAATAGTGTTGTTCCTGTATCCAACATTTAAAATTTATTACTGAATACCACATATGGTACAGAATCTTCTACTTACTACTTCATATTTTCATATCAATCAGAAGCTTAAGCTGAAAAAATGATTTTGTGAGAATAGAATTCCTGCCATGAAGCCAATAGGAAGGTGAGAAATTGAGGGTATGTTCTTCTAATTGCCCCTACTATGCTTCAGGTCAACCCATTTCTATTATCTAAACTGATAGTTGGCCTCAGGTAGGTTTTCTGAGTGATTGGAAGTGTGTTGAAAAATATTCTTAGAACAGGTCTGAACTTTGCAGGAAGAAGTGATGTAAGTCATTAATTATGCAATGGACAGAGGAAGGAGGAAGGATAACAGTTATGTCCCTACTTGTTCTTGTTTTTGAGATATGTCCACTGAAGTATTTTGAAGTAAAGCTATATCATGTCTGTAACTTTTAAGTTGAGAATCTTTAAGAATGTGTATGTGTAGAGGGAGAGGAAAGTCAGGGAGAGAGTGAATGAGAAGGCATATGTGGAATGGTAACGTGAGGGAATCTGGTTGAGGGGTGTATAGTGATTTTTGTAAAGTCTATGTAAAGACTCTTACATAAAGTCTAAAGTCAGTTTAAAATAATAAAAAGGTTTTTTTTTTTAGTGCCTGTCACATGTTTGGGACTTCTCATGTGGATGATATAAATAAGAAAGACCAAGATTAAAAGCAGCCAAAGCCCAAGTAGTGTGGCTTCTTGGAACGTGATAAAACCAATGTCTTTGGGAGAGTATTTAACAAGTTCATGTAGGGACTAAAAAATCTGGAGGGAAACCCATCTATAGTTGCGGGGTTAGTAGCAATACTAGACTATCTGATAGCTATTTTTCGTCTTTTGAATCTAGCTCCAAATTACAAACAGAAAAATGGGTTGATTCCTTAAAACTCCTTTCAGTTCTAGAATCTTATAAGAACACTCAGGATACCTGTTTTTTCTCATTCTGTCCACCTAGCTCACACATCTGGACACTGCTGGTATGCTCGCTGCACCTTTGCTAACTGCCTCAGGTATCTCAGATGCCACGTGCACCTCATATACAATGTACTCCTAAGTTCCCCAGTCTATCCTGAGGACTGTGCCAAGCATACTTGGAGAGTTAACACCCTAAAGATGAATGCTATCCATGTACTAAATTAGGGTGCCAAATTAAATGTGTGTTTTCAACCAAAACCACAGACTATGCCATATATCTATATGTATAGTAAACAATATTATAATGTTCCTCTTAAAAATTTATTTTCATTCTGAAACTTCAAAGCCTTATTCCAGAGTAGGAGAAGAGAATGGCAAGAACTAGATTGTGCACTTTCTTTGTTCACTTATGGGAGGAGAAAAGCAGCTTTTCATTTCTATATTCTGCCAGCACCACTGAGAACAGTGGTTCCTGAGACTGACATCTGAGGATAAAGTAGGTCCTGCTACCAAGTTCTGCTGCACCACTTCAAAGCAGGCAGAAAAGTTTCTTTTTTCTTTCTTTTTAAGTCAAGTGTCACAGTAACAGAAGAAAGATGTTTTAGTCTTAATTTAACAAAGAACCTATATCCAATGTGACTGGGTTTGGCTGGTGGGATGCAGAGGACGGATTGAGGTCCTGTGTTCCAGTCCAAAAAGGAATTGTTGCTAATGCACTCCAAACAGAAAAATGAGGACCAGGCTTAAGGTGTACTTGAGTTCACACATTAAACAAATGCTGACCCCTAAATAACTGGTTGGGTATTAGGGAATAAAAGCATTGTTCTGTCATAGCCTCTGTCCATAAGGAGATTATAATGATGGAATAAAAGATAGTGAGCAATATTATTAACCAAGTTGAAATATACAGCCTAAAATTTGACACAATAGGAAAGTAACAAAATGAAGTCAAATAGAGAATTTTTAAGACTTTCACCCTGTGGAAGTCTTAGCTCAGAGACTTGTAAATATATTTTAAACAATAATGTGCTTTTACTGCAGAAAGATTTTAGTCAATGCACAATGTTTAGTCTATCAATTAAATCACTAAGTTTTAGGCTGCCTAAAATCATTAATCTAAGTCCTTAAATTAAGTTAAATTTAAGTTATTCTTGGAGGCTCCTATGGTTTCACGTCCTTGCTCATGGTTCCTGTGAAGTCCTAAAAAGGGCTCTGTGTGTAGTAAATTTTTTTCTAATGCTTTTTTGCATTCTGGGCAAAGACTAATTTTTCTCTCTAAAAACCCATATAAACATCTATTTGAGTCCTAATATTTTCTAGTCACCTTTTTCTAGCAAGAAGCATTAGGTTTCCAAAGCTCATATGAAGAGACTGTGGAATGCTTTGTAAATATTTCTGAGAGTGGCTGTCAACTCCATTATCTTCTTAGGGTGAACTTGTCAGTGATCAGCATCAACTGCTTGGAGGAAAATCCTGAGGGGTCAGTTGGTTATTGATTCACCTTATTCTACAGAGAGGACTGTCCAGAATTGAAGCAATCAGTTCTTACTTGGGCACTGATCATTCCAGGTATTGCTGCTGTACAGGAACGCTCAATGCCAAATTTAGTAACTCACATGTAGTATGTAAGACAAGAAGTTATTTTACATATTGTCATTCCCCCTTCTATGAAATAGAATAGAAGGAAGAAAGGGAAAGATGAATGGTAGGAAAAATTCTAGTCTCTGTCTTTTTCTATAAACCTCAAAGAGTTAAATCATTAATCAAATGGGAAGGACAAAAAATTATGCTTACTGAATGCTTGCTGTTTAGTAGGCAGAATCCCTTTCTGTATATTAAACTCATTGTGCTTAAAGACGCATAGATGGTAAAAGGCAGAACTATGATTCCTTGAGTATAACTCTGCCTTATCCTAATGTCATATTCTTTTATTTTTATTTTTTTAAATTCTGTCTACCTATAATTATTTTTTATCAAAATGCAATATATGAGAGTTCCAGGAAGATGGTGGCATGAGTAGGGCAGAGGAAATCTCCTCCAAAAGCCATATATATTTGTGAAAATACAACAAATACAACTATTCCTAAAAGAGAGGCCAGAAGATACAGGACAACAGCCAGGCTACAGCTACATCTGCAAGAACTCAGTGCCTCACGAAGCGGGTAAGATACAAAGCCACAACCCGGCAGGACTCAAGCACTCCCCCACCCCAGCGCACTGGCTGGAGGAAAAGAATCAGAGTGGGGAGGGAGTGGAAGCACAGGACTGCTAAATAACCAGCCCTGGTGATCTGCACTGGGAGCACAGACACACATCGCATGGTGCATTGGAGATTAGAGAAGCGGAAGGGCAGGATCCAAGTCAGAGACTGCAAGCGGGTCCCCACAGCCGGCTCCTCTGGGGCAAAAGAAAAGCGGGTGCTTTCTTGAAAGTCTTAAAGAGACAAGGGCCCAACAGCGGAACAAAATAGTCCCAGCGCACTCAACCCAACAGGCTGGGAATCTCAAGGAACTTCGGGCCCCCAACTGGCTGCCGGGTAAAGCAGCCCCAAAGCCCCTCACAGAGATAAGCAGCCTGCCATTCGTTCCCCTGGGCCGGCACTGCCGCGGATCTGCCACAGCTGTGGAACACGGGGAGAGTGGCCCTGCCCACAAAAACTACACAGAATCCCCTCCCGGTGGGCGTGCAGCTAACCAGGAAGGGCCACACAGAATCTCCTCCTGGCAGGCATGCAGCTAACCAGGAAAGGCTGCAGAAGCCAGAGCAAGGGCCGAAAGGCACCAAGGGGTACAGAACGCACCCAGCATGACTGCAAACCCCTGCAGTGCTCTAGGCTAGCCAGAGGGCAGCCCCGTCCACCACAGTTTAGGGGATTATCCCAGAGACTGCCTCCCAGTGTGCAGGTAACTGGCACAGGCTGCAGAGAAGGGCAAGGAGAACAACAAGCAGGAAGGGACTTTGTTCTTCCAGCTGACACACGTGGCACCTGCCTGCGGCCACTTCTATCGCCATGAAAAGACAGAAGAATATGGTCCAGTCAAGACTCACCCAGATAACCCTAGAGAGAGGGCCGGGTGGGATAGATTTAAACAATCTTCCTGCAAAAGAATTCCGAATAAAAGCCATAACCATGCTGATGTATCTACAGAGAAATATGCAAGAGCTAAGGGGGGATGTGAGGAGAGATATTAAAGATATGAAACAGTCGATTGACGGACTGAAGAGCAGACTGGACGAGGTGCAAGAGACTGTTAATGGAATAGACATCAGAGAACTGGAGTACAGCAAAGCCGAGGCAGAGAGAGATAAAGGGATCTCTAGGAATGAAAGGATATTAAGAGAACTGTGTGACCAATCTAAACGGAACAATATTCGCATTATAGGAGTACCATAAGAAGAAGAGAGAAAAAGGGATAGAAAGTGTCCTTGAAGACATAATTGAGGAGAACTTCCTCAAGGTGGGAAAGGAAATAATTTCTCAGACCATGGAAGCCCACAGATCTCCCAACACAAGGGAACCAAGGAGGACATTACCAAGACATATAATAATTAAAATGGCAAAGATCAAAGCAAGGACAGAGTGTTAAAGGCAGCCAGAGAGAGAAAAAAGATCACCTACAAAGGAAAACCCATCAGGCTAACATCAGACTTGTCAACAGAAACCTTACAGGCCAGAAGAGAATGGCATGATATATTTAATGCAATGAAACAGAAGGGCTTTGAACCAAGAATACTGTATCCAGCACAATTATCATTTAAATTTGAGGGAGGGATTAAACAATTCCCAGACAAGTGAAAGTTGAGGGAATTTACCTCCCACAAACCACCTCTACAGGATATCTTAAAGGGAATGCTCTAGATGGAAGCACTCCGAATGCTAAAAAGGTGTCACCAGAGAAAATAAATTCATAGCAAAGAAAGCAGACCATCCAAATACTAACTAAAGGCAAAAAATAAAATCAACTTTCCACAAAAACAGTCAAAGGAATGCAAAAGAGTACAGAATAAAGCACATAATATATAAACAATGGAGGAGGAAGAATAAGAATGGAGACAAAGAATCATCAGACTGTGTATATAATAGCTTAACAAGAGAGTTAAGTTACACTATTAAATAGTAAAGAAGCTACCCTTGAACCTCTGGTAACCACAAATCTAAAAGCTGGCAATGGTAATAAGTACATATATATTGATAATCACCCTAAATGTAAATGGACTAAATACACAAATCAAGAGACACAGAGTAATAGAATGGAAAAAAAGCAAGACCCATCCAAATGCTGCTTACAGGAGACTCACCTCAAACAAAAAGATATACACAGAATAAAAGTGCAGGGATGAAAAAAGATATTTCATGCAAACAACAGGGAGAAAAAAGCAGGAGTTGCAGTACTTGTATCAGATAAAATTGACTTCAAAACAAAGAAAGTAGCAAGAGATAAAGAAAGACATTACATAATGATAAAGAGGTCAGTTCAACAAGAGGATATAACCATTATAAATATATATGCACCCAACACAGGAGCGCCGACATATGTGAAACAAATACTAACAGAATTAAAGGAGGAAATAGAAAGCAATGCATTCATTCTAGGAGACTTCAATACACCACTCACTCCAAAGGACAGATCAACCAGACAGAAAATAAGTAAAGATACAGAGGCACTGAAAAACACACTAGAGGAGATGGGCCTAACAAACATCTACATACCCAAAAGCAGCAGGATACTCATTCTTCTCAAGTGCACATGGAACATTTTCCAGAATAGACCACATACTAGGCCACAAAAAGAACCTCAGTAAATTCAAAAAGATTGAAATTCTACCAACCAACTTCTCAGATCACAAAGGTATAAAACTAGAAATAGATTGTACAAAGAAAACAAAAAGGCTCACAAACACATGGAGGCTTAACAACATGCTCCTAAATAATCAATGGATCAATGACCAAAATAAAACAATATTTGGAGACAAATGAAAACAACAGCACAAAGCCCCAACTTCTGTGGGACAGAGCAAAGGCTGTTCTAAGAGGAAAGTATATTGCAATCCAGGCCTATTTAAAGAAGGAAGAACAATCCCAAATGAATAGTCTAAAGTCACAATTATTGAAATTGGAGAAAGAACAAATGAGGCCCAAAGTCACCAGAAGGAGGGACATAATGAAGATTAGAGAAGAAATAAATAAAATTGAGAAGAATAATAAAACAATAGAAAAAACAATGAAACCAAGAGCTGGTTCTTTGATAAAATAAACAAAATAGATAAACCCCTAGCCAGACTTATTAAGAGAAAAAGAGAATCTACACACATAAACAGAATCAGAAATGAGAAAAGAAAAATAACAATGGACCCCACGGAAATACAAAGAATTATTAGAGAATACTATGAAAATCTATATGCTAACAAGCTGGAAAAACTAGAAGAAATGTACAACTTTTGGAAAAATACAACCTTCCGAGACTGACCAAGGAAGAAACAGAAAACCTAAACAGATCAATTACGAGCAACAAAATTGAATCAGTAAGCAGAAAACTACCCAAGAACAAAACCCCCGGGCCAGATGGATTCACCACTGAATTTTATCAGACATATAGAGAAGAAATACTACCCATTCTCCTTAAAGTCTTCCAAAAAACAGAAGAGGAGGGAATACTTGCAAACGCATTCTATAAAGCAAGCATCACTTTAATACCAAAACCAGGCAAAGACCCACGAAAAAAGAAAATTACAGACCAATATCCCTGATGAACATAGATGCAAAAATACTCAACAAAATATTAGCAAACCAAATTCAAAAATATATCAAGAGGATCATACACCATGATCAAGTGGCATTCATCTCAGGGATGCAAGGATGTTACAACATTCGGAAATCCATCAACATCACCACCACATCAACAAAAGGAAGAACAAAAACCACATGATCATCTCCATAGATGCTGAAAAAGCATTTGACAAAATTCAACATCCATTCATGATTAAAACTCTCAATAAAATGGGTACAGAGGGCAAGTACCTCAACAGAACAAAGGCCATATATGACAAACCCACAGCTAACATTATACTTAACAGCGAGAAGCTGAAAGATTTTCATTTAAGATCAGGAACAAGACAGGGATGCCCACTCTCCCCACTGTTATTCAACATAGTACTGGAGGTCCTAGCCATGGCAATCAGACAAAACAAAGAAATACAAGGCATCCAGATTAGTAAAGAAGAAGTCAAACAGTCAGTCTTTACAGATGACATGATATTGTGCATAAAAAGCCCGAGACTCCACTCCAAAACTACTACAACTAATATCTGAATTCAGCAAGGTTGCAGGATACAAAATTAACACACAGAAATCTGTTGCTTTCCTATACACTAACGATGAGCTAACAGAAAGAGAAATCAGGAAAACAATTCCATTCACAATTGCATCAAAAAGAATAAAATACCTAGGAATAAACCTAACGAAGGAAGTGAAAGACCTATACCGTGAAAAGTACAAGACATTCCTAAGAGAAATTAAAGAGGACACTAACAAATGGAAATTCATCCCATCCTCTTGGCTAGGTAGAATAAATATTGTCAAAATGGCTATACTACCTAAAGCAATCTACAGATTCAATGCAATCCCTATCAAAATACCAACAGCATTCTTCAATGAACTGTAACAAATAGTTCTAAAATTCATATGGAACCACAAAAGACCCCAAATAGCCAAAGCAATCCTGAGAAGGAAGAATAAAACAGGGGGAATTATGCTTCCAGACTTCAAGCTCTACTACAAACCACAGTAATCAAGACAAATTTGGTACTGGCACAAGAACAGACCCACAGACCAGTGGAACAGAACAGAGAGTCCAGAGATTAACCCAAACATATACGGTCAATTAATATACTTAAAGGAGTCATGGATATACAATGGAGAAATGACAGCCTCTTTAAAAGCTGGTGTTGGCAAAACTGGACAGCTACATGTAAGAGAATGAAACTGGATTACTGTCTAACCCCATACACAAAAGTAAACTCAAAATAGATCAAAGACCTCAATGTAAGTCATGAAACCATAAAACCCTTAGAAAAAAACATAGGCAAAAATCTCTTGGACATAAACATGCACAATTTCTTCATGAACATATCTCCATGGGCAAGGGAAACAAAAGCAAAAATGAACAAGTGGGACTATATCAAGCCGAAGATCTTCTGTACAGCAAAGGACACCATCAGTAGAACAAAAAGATATCCTAGAGTATGGGAGAATATATTTATAAATGACATATCCGATAAGGGGTTGACATCAAAAATATATTAAGAGCTTATGCACCTCAACAAACAAAAAGCAAATAATCCAATTAAAAAATGGGCAGAGGAGCTGAATAGACACTTCTCTAAAGAAGAAATTCAGATGGCCAGCAGGCACATGAAAAGATGCTCCACATCGCTACTCATTAGAGAAATGCAAATTAAAACCACAATGAGATATCACCTAACACCAGTAAGGGTGGCCAACATCCAAAACACAAACAACAACAAATGTTGGCGAGGATGTTGAGAAAAGGGAACCCTCCTATACTGCTGGTGGGAATGCAAATTAATTCACCCAATGTGGAAAGCAGTATGGAGGTTCCTCAAAAAACTCAAAATAGAAATACCATTTGACCCAGGAATTCCACTCCTAGGAATTTACCCTAAGACTGCAGCAGCCCAGTTTGAAAAAGACACATGCACCCCTATGTTTATCGCAGCACTATTTACAATAGCCAAGAAATGGAAGCAACCTAAGTGTCCATCAGTAGATGAATAGATAAAGAAGATGTGGTACATATACATAATGGAATATTATTCAGCCATAAGAAGAAAAGAAATCCTACCATTTGCAACAACATGGATGGAGCTAGAAGGTATTATGGTCAGTGAAGTAAGCCAAGTGGAAAAGACAAGTATCAAATGATTTCACTCATATGTGGAGTATAAGAACAAAGAAAAAATAACTGAAGGAACAAAATAACAGCAGACTCACGGAACCCAAGAATGGACTAACAGATACCAAAGGGAAAGGGACTGGGGAGGATGGGTGGGAAGGGAGGGACAAGAGGCAAAAAGTGGCATTACGATTAGCAGACATAATGTGTGTGGGGGCACGGGGAGGGTTATACAACTCAGAGAAGACAAGTAGTGATTCTCTAGCATCTCACTACGCTGATGGACAGTGACTGTAATGGGGTATATGGGAGGGACTTGATGATATGGGGAGTCTGGTAACCATAATGTTGCACATGTAATTGTAGATTAAAAATACCAAAAGAAAAATGCAATATATACTTAGTGCAGAGAAACTAGGTAAATCAAAAGGGCTCAGCAGAGAAACAAAAAATGTCACCCATAACCCCTGCATGTTATGATACCACTGTTAACATTGTAGGGCATTTTATTCTAGCCTTTGGTTCTATATATGTATATATACATAACCATTTTCCCTCTTCCATAAATAATTCTCCTACATAACTTTGTTATGCAAATTTCAATCACATGCACATAAAGAACCTCCATATCATTATATTGGTCATTTAGACTATTCCAGTTTTTCTTGATCATACATAATATCAGATGTATAAACCTAAACTGTATTTTTATACAAATTCATTTTTGTTTCCTTTGGGAAAATTTCTCTATTTTTCTTAGGTGTTACTGGCCCCAAAATTGCCATGTCAAAGAGAGTCTTCTTTTCCTCTTTTTATTGTAATACAGTGTCAAGTGTACCTATGAGGGTGCCTTCAGGATATACTTCCAGCGGCAGTGCAGGAGAGTGCCCATTTCTCTCCATCCTTGATAATGCACAGCACTGCTGTTCTTTTTTCATTTCGCAAAAAGGCAAGAGAGTCTTTTATTTTGGCTATATACATACAAACCTATTAGAAACTCAGTGAGCTTTTGTTGTACTTTATATCTGATAGAGCTTTCATCTTGTTATAAATCCCTGGTTTGTAGGCACATCTGGTTTGTAGAACCCACCCCTCTTTGATGAGTGATTATAGAGTGTGTTTTTTGATGAACAACTGGAATTGCCATTTAACTAATATAATGAATAGAGGTGTCTGAAAATGGAATGGTCTACCTTGGAAGCCAGTGAACTCCCCATCACTGAGGAAGTTCAAGCAAAGGATGGATGGTCAACTGGCTAAGATGACAATGAGAAAAAGATCTAGATGACCTCTAAAGCTTCTTCCCACTCTAAGAATCTATGTTGCTGTTTTCTTTTTCTAGAGATTATTGACTCTGTCTCTTTAATTCACCAAGAGCAATATTTTTTATATACAGTGACTCTAACTACTGTCCTTTGCCAGTAATCCATCCAGTGGTAGCAGCACTGTAAGTTGTGCTTTGAAGCAAAGTGTGGTGTACACACACACACACACACACCCCAGAGTATTTGCTGAATCTAGAAATGTGGATGGAAGGTGATATCCTCAGAATCTCAATTTTAAAATTATGTAGACATAGACATTCCAAATATATATATATATTATTATAGCTAAATGTGTTAAAGAAACTATAGGTATGCTTGCATATGTTAAAAATTTTTCTAAGGTGGATACATAAAATATTCAATGTAGTTATCTCTGGGAGTGGAAGCTGGGAAAAGGAATGTAGGGAACTTTTATTTTCCACTTTAGATCCTTTTATATTATTTGGATGGTTTAGTAACATTATATATCATTTTAATAATAATTTAATATTTTAATTAAGAGAAAACTTAGAAACAAACTTAACTTCACACCCATAAAAAGCCAATAGTAGCTATTTATGATTAAATTCTCAACAAACAAACTATATAGGTAGTTCTCTGAATTTAGCAGCCTTGAAAGTTGAAGTTTATTCCCATGAGTGGGGCTACTTTCCTTCTTAGTTTTGGTCTCAAATTTTGTTTGGTTGACACCAAAACAATAAAGTGATGTGGACAAGTTTAATTAATGTCTTTTGCAAAAAAAAAAAAAAATAGAAATCAGGAAAACTGTTAGAATAATAGTCTATACTAGAAATCACTGAGTTACACCAGATATCTCACTCTTTGGGATGCTGGTGTTAACCCATTTTTATGAGTTTGCTGAGGTGGTTATTAATTTAGCAACAATTTTGTTCTCACCAAATATACAGAAAGTGAAAGATTTAATTCTAGCTCACTTCAGGTGTTCTAATTCAAAATAGGGGAAAAAAGAACATTCCATAGTTCTAATTAGAAGTAGATGATTCTAATAATTTTTTTGTTTATACAAAAACAAGCCATATGATCCAGGAAATGTTTTTTAAAAATAAAAAATTATTCTACAAAAGCAATGTTATGCTGACAGTGGAGGAAGGCGTGTATGTGAATGAATGCGATATGCACCTAGAACTTAGCAATGCTTACCCTCTGAAAATCTGAAATCAGTCATAAGGTATCAGAGGTTAGGACTGAAACCTCTCCGCTAAAAACAGTCCAGTAAAACCAACTCCTAATTGGAGAGATTAACATTTTGAAGAATGAAATGTGTCAGCTAGAATGTAGGCTGCATTGCTGTGGACGTGCTGGTGGACCCAGTGAAGACAGTTAAGGGAAAGGGGGGTCCTGATGCTGCCGAGTGCAGGGGCGTGGTAGTGCCAGGACACTCTCAGATCCCTTTCTCATTCTTGCCCGTATTCATTCCTTTCTCCATTGCCTTGCTTAAGAGAGGGCCTATTAGTAATGTGTTACAGTTTTAGTTTCATGCACCACTTTTTTGTAAGAGTCAATTTGAAGCGTGCTAATTATTTCTTCAAAGAATCAAATGTTATTCCTATGTCTGATCTCTAGGAACAGAATCTGTGTCCTCATCATAAGCATTCCAAAGTCTGAAATAATCTAAGATGTCTTTGAGCCAGGAATGAAGAAGACACAGTCAATTTGAGGGTGGCCTTTCTGCCTTCTCCATATGTCATGAATAACCTGTGTCATGTTAGCCTTTTGTTCCAATTTTCGGAGGTTTTATTAATGTTATTACTAGAAAAACACTCAAAAAGATTATGTTAAAACAGTATATGATTGAGGGGAAGTACATTGCAATTTGAAGACTTAGTTACTTCTCCAATTGAAGAATGTTCTGATTAAGTCAAACTTAAACAGAATTTGCTATCTATGAGAACTATTAAATGTTTGGAATATCTCTTAATATAAAACATCACTTATTTATAAAAATATAAAAGTCACTTATTACAAAAATCACTTTTCAATTAGCGACTAGTTGGGATTAGAATAGGAAAAATGACAAAATAAGGAGGCAAATTACTAGATAAAAATTTCTTAAGATCAAGAATCAGTTTATATTACCTAAAAACCTATAGTGTCTACCTCATAAGTGAGTAAGGAATGAGAATGAAATTATGTAATACATGAAAACAGTTTAGAATTCTAACTGGCATATTTTAAACCACCCAATAAATATCAGGTAACATAAAATATTATGAAAAATAAGGAAAATGAAATACAAATACACCAAATTTATGTAAGCATATGTGTACATATATATGCAGGCAGAGACATAGAAAAAGACCTGAGAGGATTCACATCACAATGTCCTTTGGGATATAGAGTAATATTGGGAATGTGTGGAGGAAGAGGGGTAGGTAAAAAAGGACTTTTGTTTTTCATTTTACAGTATGTTTTTTCTGGAAGTTTTATAATGAGACAGCTTATACTTAAGTTTTGAAAAGAAACCAGTAATATTTTTAAAAGAATACCAAAACATCTGTTTGTAGATATGAGAACTTACTATAAAAATGCTCATTCACAATAAATGGGCACACTTCATTGTGTGTACATATAGTATGGTTTGGGAGTGAATTAGATGTGGTATAAAGCCAGGTTCATGGTGGTTCTTGTTCGAATGAATGGCTAGGAGACCAGTTACCGTGACTTAGTCAAATTAGTTAACCTCTGTTAACTAATTTCTAGTTCTTTCTAGTCATTTATCTAAGTTCCAAGCTTTATTCTGAACAGAATCACTCAGGAAACTAAAATTCTACCAATGGTAAGCTTTTAAAGCTCCAAGTTGTGAACACTATTAAGCTCTATTATTGAGCTCTGAGCCTTCAACTGGTCAGGGCAGGGAATCCTTCCTTAGCACCTCTTGCGGAATGGGAAGAAGTATTTGTGGAGACAGTGACAAAAAGAAAGGATACATTTGCAGGGAACCAGGAGACTTCTGGGTATGTTCATCCAAATCTTGAGTGTTGCTATGCTCAAACAGAGATTATCTAGTTTTCTTCCTCCCAGGAGGGCTTATGGTAAATAAGCGTATGGTTTAACATGCTTAATGTGTTGAAATCTTGAAAGAAGAGCAGATATATATGTTTAATCCTGATGTCATCATGAGCATCAAGGTATTCTAAAGCATGAAAAGTAATAGTATACTGATGGTTTAAAGCTCTGATTCTCCCCTCAACTTAGCTCATCCCCTTAGTATCTTGGTAGTCTTGAGCATTAACAAGAATCCTTAAAGCTTTATCTATAAAATAGATGTGAAACTTAACATTTAGTTCAAATTATTTTCAAGTTCAAGTGGGATAATACATATAAAATGTTTAACAGTGCATTGCCTATAGAAAGGTCTCACTATAAGGAACCAAATACTGCTCTCAGTTGCTTTGATTTCCTAGGCTACCAGAAATGAGATTCTACAATTCTTTAATCTGGTACTATACAATGCAGCATGCTTAGCCATAGTATGTGCTTAATAACAGCTAAGTCTGAAATGATAATCAAGATTACCAGCTGCACAGAAGCTGGGGAAAGCCTACACATATTTCCTTTCTTTTTTTGCTTTTGCATAGAAACATGGTCTCTATGGAAGATCTGATGACATGGGAGGTGCTGTGGTAGTCAGTCTGGTACAGGTACACACTTTCACCAGCCCCAAAACCACATTGCCCATCTAGGGCTACTTATGTAAGATCAACAGAACAGGCCTGTCATTGGTATAACACGTCATTGCCATCATCCTTAGCATTTTTGAATGCCTGTTTAATAGTTGATTTTCTTATGTTATTTCATTGAATTTTTACAGTGCCTTAATAGAAATACTTTTATCCCTGTGTTAACAGAAAAACAGGCCTAGAGTGGTTATGTAACTTTCTCAATGTCACACACAAATGAGTCGAAGAGCCAAGACTAGAATGAGAGCAGGACAGGCCTTATGTCAAAGAAGCTAAGTCTCCATAGGGATAGAGTGTGGGGCCTTGGCAGCCTGATGGGCCCTGCTGATTTGTACCATGACTTGTTCTAGACTTGGCTGGAATCCCAGCTTGTCTAGCTCCAAAGCCTTTGAAGTTTCCACTACACTAGAAGTTCACCATTTGAGTAGTGAATGAACAACCTTAAAAGAAAACCAAAAAGGAGCATCCTTAAAAAAAACAAACATAACGTTCTCAGGGAACTCAGAGACTGCAGCCATGAATCCCAGTTTCAGAAATAGTATCTCTAAAAACTAAAGTCCTATATGTGAAAAATTAATTGTAACTTATCGCTTACACATGGAGGGTAAATGTATATATTTTTGTGCTATCATGGAAGTGAACATAATCATTTAAAAAATTCTCACACAATTTGTGGTTTCTCAAGATCAAGGCAGTATAATTGTGCAGCTTGAGTGAAATGGAAGGTGATTCTTTTTTGTCAAGTGTTCAGGTATGTACCAATAATTCAACAGATATTCCTAGATACAGGGCAAGGTTTATCCATTTCTGGAAATGTCACTGTTTTTAAGTTATGTATAAGTCTTCTAAACTTTGTTTCTAGAAAATGTTATTACTGCCTCTGAGTGCACTGCTGTCCATTTTTGAACCACTGTTTAGGAAAACATGTTTCAACAAGATTTGTTTATTAGATTTAGTAAGCATAACATTCTGTGTGCAGAATGATACAAGAAGCCACTCTTAGGAATTAGACTTCCCCATCTCCTTGATATCTTTAGCCCTAATATTAAGCCCTTAATTTGCATAGTTATCAGCATTTTTAATTCCTTGTACAAGGCACATTTACTATGAGAAATCTCTTTAGCCTTATCTATAGTCTCAGCACTTATGTCTGATCTCCCGTATGGCGTCATGCACCTGCTGACAGATTAGTTTGTCATCTTTCTCCGGCCAAATTATATTCCCATTTTATCTCTTCAGCTATCTTGTGAAACTCATCAAGGAAGGCATCTTCTCCTTTACAATTGTATACCTAAGGGATTTCCTTAAATGTTTGTCCAAAAAACTAAGAGTGATAGAATGCAAAAAAGAATGATAGAACAGTACAACACAGAAAAGTCAACAAGAGGCAGTATCAATAAGTATAAATCTACTGCTCTTAAACATTTTGACTTATGTTGCTCTAGTGTCATGTATGTATTTGTATGTATGTGTTTTTATCCAGTCCCGGGTATTGCCTAGAAAACTATTAAAGCAAGAGTTGAGGAACTGGGTGGGTTGTTTGAAAGCTTTAATAGTGAGAAAAGATGAGTAACTAGCTTGAGACTGTTTATCCTATTAAACACTATTCCACAGCTGCTATGCAAATAATTGCCAAAGATATGGAAATCAGTACACAGTATTTTCATATAAATTTTCATAATGTCACTATCATCTAAAGATTGGTAGGCATCTCGAACACAATACAGAATTGAGTAGAACCAGAATGTGGCATCAACAGGTAATATATATTTCATTTCAAACTATACTTTGATTTTCTGAACAGTATCTAGGAAGGAAAATTTGGGAGGGTGCATTAGATCTCTCCTAATTCTAGGTTCTGATTCTTTAGTGGTTGCCTTTATAATCTTGTCCATTTCAAACCTCTTCCAGAGTAAATTGATGAAAATAATTTTCAGTCTCAAACTAGACATATGATGTGGACACATTAAGATATAGCACTGAAACCTTTTGAACACCTTGTAAAAGAAAAGTGCAATATAAAGCGTATCATGAAGTGGTAAAACACAGGTTTTGAAAGATTACTTACATTTATTGGAAAAATATTTTGCATATAATGAGACATTCTAAAACTTAGACTAATATTTGATTAGTAATGCTTTAAAGTCCCATTCTTAAGAAAATTTTGCAAAATGAAATCTTTGCACAGATGGTGGGATATAAACCACAGAAATAGTGCAGAACCTCTGAAGACTGATTCTGCCAAGGCCTGGCACACAGTAGGCACTTGGTAAATTATGATTATTGAATGAGCCTGTATCTGAAACAACCTGTGACATGCAACCTGAGGGCTTCTTTTTGTTGGTCACTTAGTACTCTAGAGGGTTTTGAGATATCACTGATTTATAAAAACTATACTGTTTTTTATAAGTTATTATTGGGATGCAGACTGGCATGGGGGAAAAGCACAGTAAATGGTCAGATGATACGAGTTCAAGTTGTGATTCTGTTCACTAATTAGCTGTGTGACCTTGTTGCTTTCTCAGCTATCCCTAAGCTACAATGATCTCATTCACAAAATGTGGATGAAAATGCTTCATCTTTCCCAGCATGACTTTAGGCTCAAATGATAGATACTAAAACACTCTGTGAACTGAAAATTGTGAAAAACTGTTATTGGGCAAACTTTGTATGAGAGGACTGACATCTATTTCCAATTAAATTTGCTATGTATATCTCTGCATTTGCTTATCGTATTGTCAGATTTCCTTATCTCTATATTCAAAATAAAATTACTTCACATATTGAGAAAATAGCCCCCTCCCCGTAACATCCTGATGGTTACCTTGAACTGACTAATGTACCAAATATATGGCTGCAAATTTTCTTTTCCAATATTTTCCCTCCCACACTCCTTATTATGTATGGTGATCTTTATGTTGGTAATAAGGGTTTCAGCATTAAGAAATGTGGCTACAGAAAGTTTCTCCCATCCCAATCTCTTTCAGCTTGCCTTCTTAATTGCTGTATCCCACAATCTTATACGAGCATTGTTTATAGCATTATAAATAAGAGGGAAAATTATCCATGAAAGCATAAAAGGAAATGAGAGAGACAATAATAAAACCATGTGTATATACAGAACTCTGTGTTGAGACTGCTTTCCTGCAAGTCTTTGCTACCTTATATCAATGGTACACATCCATTCTAAAAGGAAAGGAAAGTAGACTTGATTCCTGGGAATTTCTAGAAGGGCCTCTACATACAAGGCTAAGGTATGTTACCAAGGAAGGAATTCTGAGGTCAGGCCCAAAAGCCTGGCAATTCCAGACAACCCTGAAGAAAAATCTGTGAAGAACTAAAAGTAAGAAGTGTGAAATGTGAGGTCACGTATTAATACCAAGGAGGTTAATAAGCACCGAGTAAAGAAAAGAACGTAACGATCAGATTAAGAGGTCATATTCCAGCTCTAGTTCCCTGATGTCTCCACATGGGGATGCTAGGAGGAGACAGGAAGACGGCAGAACTGCATCTGCTTGGTGTTTATAACAAAACTGCCAAATCTACATACAAACAAATCTGTTTCTTTGCAATTGTGCTGAAGCTGGGGTTTTTAGCACCCACAAGAGTTATGTAAAATGGAGGGACGATGGTCTTACTGGCAGGGAATATACCTGTTTTCAATCCTTTCCCTCTGAACTCCCATTGACGGGGTCATCATTTGCTCAGTGGAGACCTTTCTTAGGGTACAAAGTTGAATGCAACACTGTTCTGGCATAAATTCTAGGTCCACAGATAATTGATGTTTCACATAGAAAATAAAACAAATAGTTTAGCATTAACTGGACTCCAAACAGCTTTTGTAGCTGTTTCTGGTTCATTAAAAAAATATATATGTATATACCCTAACAGCAAGATCTGGGTGGGAAAACAGATTTTTATTAACTCTATGACATTTTCACTTGGGAAAAACAGATAATGCTA
This sequence comes from Smutsia gigantea, assembly GCA_032199065.1. Lineage (NCBI taxonomy): Eukaryota > Metazoa > Chordata > Mammalia > Pholidota > Manidae > Smutsia > Smutsia gigantea. The sequence continues at coordinate 69,976 of JAVSCE010005012.1, read as the reverse complement.
GAAAGTGTCTAGGTGAAAATTACCAGTTTTTTTTTCCCTATAGAATTCCTCAACACATTTGGCTTGATTTACTACAAATAATTGGCAAGTAAGTGCAAGAGATTTGACAGTCTTAAATAGACAGGTTCCTTGACTTTTTCATTTTGTAGTTTCGGAATCCAGTTAATTATAAGGTTATATAGTGTGCCTAATAAACACTTGTTCTCTGAACACATGAACTCTGAAGGCTGGCTTTTTGCATCTACATATTTGCCAAGATTACTTCATGCTGTGGAATTTATTCCCTTCCAAGGGTTCCAAATGCTGAAAAAAGCTAGGGAGACACTTCTGCTTCCTTCTTTTTCATGTGAAGCCCCTAGACGGGTCATTTATGTAGGAGGTCTTCCTTATCCCCTGGTGACTGAGACCTGCTGTTGCACCGTTCCCCCTCTCCATCCTGTTGCTTTGTGGTCATTCTTCAAGGGGTGAGAAAGGAACCAGTCCCTACAACCAGTTCATTGTACGATAAACTGAAGGCCGCACGGGAGAAGTGACTTGCCCAAGAGCTCCTGGCAAGTTAAGTGAAGTGTGTCTTTCTAAATTCATTCGAATAACAAGTATTCTCAGACCCTGTACTAGTCTCCCCGTCCTATTCCTAGGCTAACGTTGGCAAACAGCAACGAAAACAACCGCAGGTTGAGGATTGAGGGGGGAAGTGTAGGAAGTGGTCATTAGCAAATCCCTGGGCCTGGGGATTACCTGCTGCTAGGATCAAAACAGTGAAACAAGCTATTCATAAGGACACAAGGACGAGGGGCCATTGTTTCCAAAACCCGCTGTGGAGATCAGTTCAGCAGTGGCCTTGGAACAGCGGCAGCTGCATCGAGGGGGTGAGGAGGGTAGTGGTGGAAGAGGAGTGAGCAAGGAAGGAGCTGCGCAGCGACTCCGCCCAGCCACCTCTCCGCAAACGAGGAAGTATTTTTGCAGTAAGTGCAAAGGATGAGCCACCTTTTGAACCGAAAGTGTGAACGGCGCATAAGCAGGCCCCAGGTGTGTCCAGTAACCGCAAACGTTCAGCTGGCCGCCGTCCGGGAGGCTGCGGATTGGCAGCTAAGCGATCAGAGTCCGGGGTACCAAGTCGGCACTATCAGAAAGTACACAGAACGGAGCAGGCTCTGCGGTTGTAGCCGACCTTGACCGAGCAAAGTCCGGGGTAAACAAGCCTCCAGACGCCCGCCCCTGCGCGCTCCGCGACCCCGCAGCTCCCAGCGCTCGCAGCCCCCGGCTCTGCGGGCCCCCGCAGACCACCCCCACTTCCGATCGCTCCCTTTCGCCTCGGGCCCCCACTCCCACCGCTGCCACCCCACACTCACCATCTCTTGCCTGAGAAGGTGGAGCTTGGTGTCTAGCCTCTCCAGGGCGCTGCGGTGGCTACGTCGCGGGGAGCCGGAGGTTGGGGAGGACGCAGAAGAGGACGACAGGGAGGCAGGGAAGCTGCAGCTGCTGTCGTCAGTACTGCAGCCGCCGCCGCTGCCCCCGCAAGGGTCCCGGTCCCTCTCCTGGGGCGCCGGCTCCTCCCCGCGGAGCGAGCGCACTAAGCTCTCCGGTACTTTGCGCCCCAGCTTCAGCTCGATGTCTCTGAGATCTGGCAGTAGGCCGTCTTCCATGACTTTTCAGTAATTAGGATAATGGTGATGAAACGCCGTGGATCAGAGTGGGCAGCGGCCTCCAAGGCTGCCGCGAGATGAGACCACTCCTGACTCCTGGGTCTCTAACGGCAGCCCGCGTGCACCGTCGGCTCCATAACCACCGGCCCTCTATCAACCCTCAACCCTGAGATCCGCACAGAACGCGGCGGGCCGCAGCCGCGGTTTCCTGGGCACTGCAGCTTCTCCGACACTTACTAAGGTCCTCTTCCTTTTTGGCTACCCCACAGCAAAGTTGAGTTAATTGATATTGCAGAGCGGGGAGAAAATGCAAGCTATAGACCAAAAGGAAACAGGGAAATGAAGTCTGTTTTAGCTTTATGGGGGAAAAATTCACATTATAAAACTGTCCGTTTACATCATTGTACCATTCACTGACTGCCCATCTGGTACCTCGCGACACAAAATAATGATGTGGCCACACTCCATGTTCGTTTCACTTTCCAGCCTTGTGTCTCCAAGCTTTCGAAATATCCTGGATTGTCAGAAATAGTCTCTGCTCAGTGATAAAGGAGGTCGGTGGTGTGCATGGACGCAGAAAAAAGAGACGCTTAGTTTAGCAGGAGTTTAACGGCTTCCTTGATGCAGCAGAAATACCCTTCTTCCCATTTAGGCTGTTTGATCCAAGTCATTGTGTTCCTCTCAGCCTCAGAAACTTTAAACTCCGCTGGCAGGTGGACCAAACCAGGGCCAACCCTTGTACCGTATATCACAGGCAAGAAGAGCAACACAAATTTTCCCAACCCTGCTGCTAGTAGCAGTCTCAGCGTCCTGCTGTAGTTGGGAATGCCTCATACAGGTATTAGATTTTCAGTTTTGCCAGCGAAATTGCTGGTAGCTACCACCTTTAAAACAGTTAAGAAAAAATAGAGGCAGAAGAATGACTTTAAGCAGTGTCATTTCCTACCCCTCCTCCCATCTTCCTATGAGGCCTTCTAAATCTAGCTTTAGAAGGCTTTACTAATGATTTTATATTAATAAAAAGAGTGAAACTATTTCACCAAAAGTTTAGTGAAAATGTACAATGAAACTTAATTGCCTTACCAAATGTTACAATATGTCACCATGAGAAGAAGTGAAGAATTAAATGGCCCGAATAATTTATGACGACCGAGATGGGGTAGTTTTAAGAGGGGAAAGTTTTCCTTTAATAACAGAGGAAGAAATACTAAGCATAATTACTGAAAAGGTTGTCTTCTTTGACAGTTTATATTTTCAATTATTTAGAAGAAACTCAAAGCATGCAATCTGTTGGCTAGATACTTCCACCTCGTACTCTGAGCTACATGAATTATAGTTTTGATTCAACATTGAGTTTATGTTAATAATCTTCAAGTAGAGGATATTTTCAATCTAGTAAACTCTAATTTTAGGGTTCTACTGGAATATTTCAAAATATGAGTCCCTCTATTTTGGGGACAAATAAGTATTTGTGTTCTTGGTCCTTGCTACTCCCAGAGACATCACTCAGGTTCTATACTTGGAACCACAATAGTGGATCCCTCTCAGAGTTTGAGTTTAGTATAGTCTCATCTAAGAAATCTAAGGGTAGGAAATACAGGCCTTCAGAATGAAATATTTCATGTCAGGGAGAAAATTGCTGAAATTCTCTTATCAACATGCCAGAAATGTGTATGTTATTTCTTACTCTTAAAAAGAAATGAAGAAAAATAGTTGTAAATTAAGGGGCCCATTTTATGGTTAGAATAAACATTTATGGAATCAAGGGAGAACAAAACTAAACTGCAAGTCAATGATAACACATGCTTTGTCCTAAAACTGGAAAACCACAAGCTCAATGGATAAGAATTGCACTATGACATGTAATTATGGGAGGTTTACATTTTAGTCAAGAACAGTTTTGTTTTGTTTTTTTCATTATAAAACCCTTACTAAGTTCAGCATAGGGCTGGCTGAGGAGAGTAGCTTACACTTGGTCAATAACCAAGTGTATTGTCAAGTTGTCATCAATGTAACCATACAAAAAAGGAACATCTTTGTTGTGAGGCACAGGCAGTAAAATTAGTATATGATCCCAAAGGTAACTCAAAAATAGAAAACTTTTCTTTGAGTTTTAAATGTCTGCAGAATGAACTTTGAAAGTAAAAATATGACTTATATGTGAAATAATACTTTGTGCTGGTGCAATATAAAACAAATGTGAACTTTCAAAGAAAGCTTATTACATTAAGCCTTTCAAAATTTCTCAGCTTAATGCTTTATGATGTTTTAGTTTTAAATAGAGACATTTTTAATACCAAAGCACTATTTTTCAAGACATATTAGAATCACAGAACTCTTTTAGGCTTCTCATAGATTTTGTTAACCCTGTCATCATTGCTTTATGTGGTCTGAACTGTGAAATTCCTTACCCAAAATGCTTAAAAAAATAAGGGTCTTTTTACCTTTTGCTCTTGAAAATATTTTTGTTTTCAAGATTATTCTAGGATCAAAAAAATATGTGATTGGTTTAACAAATTGCTGTTAACCTTATATGTTAGTGACATATCTTGATTGGATTTTGCGGCATTGATTGACAAGAGCTTGAAGTGATGGGTCTGGGATAGGGGTCTGGTGTGGGAGTGAGGTAATTAAACAAGAAGAGGGCCTAGAGGGAGAACTGAGAAAGAAACCAGGGACACTCTTCAGAGCAACATTTTTCTCTTTTACTGGCCCTCACTCTAATACTCCCTCCTCACTTCCTCATCCATCGCCTACCATCACTTGTTTCTTTAGTTAATAGCACCGGCTAGCAACAACCTAAACTCAGGTGTTTCCTGAAGCTCAACATATTGAAAAGTAAATTTATAAAAATAATTCTTATATTATTTGTGTTTGTGAAACAGTTTTTTAGATCCAGACTGCTTTATTATATGCTTTCTTTTCTGACTTCCTTATGTATGAGCTGGATCATTTTTTTTTTAATCTAAGAATGGATGTTAAACCATGCAGAACTTTAAGAGACTGAGTTTCTTCCCCACTGGATTATGTTCACAGAGAAGGAAAGAGAGCCTCTTATTTATTATGAAAAAAAGCTTAGTGGCTTGTTAAATAGGAACACTGCTGGATGCAAATGACAGGTCTTCAAAGAGTGCCTCAGTCACAAAAACAGGGTGATGTGATGTGCACTTGACACATTCCACACTGAGAACACTTCCTGGTATGAGACACTGTGCTTTCAGCAAAGGTAGCCTCAATGAGACTTTGTGTGGTGTGAGTAATGCCACACCTTAATCTGCTGCTGGCGTTGTGGTTAAAAGAAAAAAGGCCTTCCACCTTCTCTCTGGCACTGATTGAAAGTTAGCAGTGTTCCCAGCTTTTACTGGCACAGAGTTCAAGGCCTAGGGCAGGGTCCCTAACCTGAGACTGCACTCCCCACAGTGCAGACTAGTATTAGGCAGTTACAGCCTCAGATAACCCTTGCGAATGTTAGGATGTAACTATTTAATAGGTACCAGGTTTTTGAATCTTTGTTATAAATGTGTAGAGGTGTCAGTCCTGTAAATAATTTTTGTTCTGCTGATGATATGCTTAACAAGGTAGATGTCATAGCAAAATGAGATGTTGTTCCTGCCCATACACACTGGAATTATGTATCTGCTAAAGCTATGAGGATTTTACCCTGCCTGTTTATAGAGTCATTTAATTCACCTGTCTTTTTCTAGCTAGGTTGGGTCTGTTTTACTAAGTAAAATCATCTAATATATTACCAGCTTGAGCTACTTACACATGTGTATGCCATATATACTTCTGTATCTCTATATCTATCTTTTTATCTGAAATGTGCCTTTCTAAGGATCCTTTAAATAGTACTTTGATTGGTATCTAATTAATATTTATAATCAGCGCTAAATACTTCCCAGGGAAATTTAGTAGACAATACTAAAAGTAGGTCACCAGCATCTAAGTCTGCCTAATCCCTGTCAATCTGTCTTTATTATTTGTAATAAAGTCTTTTATTTGCTTTTACTCACTTTCCTGATCTGAGAATGCCTACTGGAAACTGCAAAGCTGGGTTTAGAAAAGCAGTCTCTTCAGTGAAGCTAACCTTTCACTTCCTCTGTATCCACCACAGTTTGGCTCACAGAATGGATTTATAGGTTATTTCAGTGACATGCCCATAAATGTTTACAGCTAGCTCTCTGAAAACTGATTTGTAGCTTTTGACAATTTTCATGTTGTAAATATTTCCACCATGGTTGATTTCAAGTTTCCATCATGAGTTGGGAAATGATAAATAGTAGTATTACATAGTATTTCCATCATATAGATAAGATATATTAAACATAAATAGTCTCAAGAGCACAGATTATAGTAAAATATAGTAAATAAAATTAAGCAGTAGTGAATTTTGATGATTTACCTTTGTTTTAGTATAGCTTACCTAATATAAAGTTTATACAATTTAATTTTAAGGGTAATAACCATGCTCAGCAATCAGCTAGCAAAATTCCTAAATATGTAACAGGAGGCTCCTTCAAACAGTGTGGGCTGACAGCAGTACACCTCTGGTTCAGGAAATACTGGAGGATGATTATTAATTAAGAAAGGAAATGAAAAATCAAGGCCAGAAAAATCAGTTCAGTTTTAAGTCTGAGGATTGGACAAATGATGATTAGACACATGAGTCCCAAGTCAAAAGCAGAAAGCCTAGAGAATTCGTAAAACCAGGTGTGTGTGTTTTGCTGGGGCTGTCAAAATAAAGCAGCACAAACAGAGTGGCTTAAAACAGAAACTTATCTTACAGTTCTGGAGATGAGAAGTTCAATATCAAGGTACTGACAGGGCCATGCTTCCTCTGAAACCTTTAGTGAAGAATCCTTCCTTGCCTTTTCCCACTTTTGGTAGCTCCAGGTAATCCTTGGTTTTCTGCCGTGTAATGAGAGTCTCTGCTTCTGCTGTTACATGGCTGTCTTCTCTCTGTGTCTGTGTCTGATCTTCTTTGCTTATTATAAGGACACCAGTCATATAGGACCCACCCTACTATAGTATATCTTAACTTAGCAAATTAAAACTGCAACAATCTCATTACTAAGTAAGGTCACATTCTGAAGTAACATAGGATTAGGATTTCAACATACCTTGTGGTGGGAGCACAATTCAGTCCATCACGCTTGGAGTGGTGTTCAGAACTGGGGATACCCTTCAGACTTGAGACTGTGATTAACATCAGAGAGCTGGAGTCTTTTATTTTTATTTTTTATTTGGCAGTGAAGTATGGAGGTTGCCTTGAAGGTTTAAAGCCACAGGGAAGAAGAAGTAGATAACAGATTTTTCATACTCAGGAAAAATGTGTTAAAAATGACAGGCTAGTATACCCCCATATTAATAATCACCTCCATGTTAGATAATAACAGCTGTTAGCTTTTTAAAAAGCATAATTTTATAGCCTGAAAAACTTTGATCACAGAAACATTCTTATTCTGCAATCCAGTGACATAGTCATGGACATAATTCACATAATTCATCTTTGGTATCTTTCACCAAATACCTTGATGGTTTCTAAAATTGAGTTTGATGTGGGCTTTAACAATATATGGTATAAACATTAAAATGAACATAGAAAGCCTAAAGAAATATCCTATTTCTTCACCCTAGTTTGGAGGGAATGTTACCAATTTGATTTCAAAAAGACCTCATAGACTATATTGAAGTATTGATTTTATACAACATGGAAGCTAAATATACTGAAGCAGAATCCCAGTGAGAGCAGCGAAAAGCAATCGAGAGGATGGTGTCTGAGAAGTTTAGAGAGCTCTGTGATTTTCTAGAAGGGTTTTGACCTTTGGATGTGGCGCATGCCATAGAATTCTCACCCGAATGTCATGGCTTCGTGATCAATACCCATTTTTTGCAATGTCTCATGCATATCTCAATTCTTGCCCATATTTTAGGTTCTCCTTCTCCTTAGTGTTAGGCACAGAAGGAAAGTCAAATTGCCTTTCACAAGACCTGGGAGGAAGAGAATGAGGAATGCAAATTTTTATGCATTTTTTTTTCCTTTTAAAAAGATCACAAAGGTTCTATGTAAAGACACTCATGTAATAGCATTATTTGGGAGTTAAAACTCAAGAACTGCCCATATTAGAATCACAGATCTTAGTCTTAAGCTTTAAGAGCATTAATGTACAGTTGAAAGTTAGCCTTAAGCTGTTAACCTGCCTCACTGCATGGACAGATGAAGGGGGGGCTGGTGGAGGAAGCAGAGAGAGAAAATGTGATTTTTCTTTCAGAAGTAGGTATGATTCAATGAGAGTATTTTTGTGACCATAATAAGACATATTGAGTATATGTACTGTATGTGAAAGATAAATACTGTAATTATGTCCTCAAAATATTAAGGCAGATAGTTACTGGTTATAATATCCATTTGATGAATCGGCAAGAACCTTTTTGAAAGTAGAAGAGCATTTTCAATGAGAGGAGCACAAATCACAGTGATCGGGGAAATGCTGAAGGAGGCTGGCTACAAGGGAAGCTGTTGTATGTTCAACATTATCCAGAGTTCTTACATGTTTTGTATTGTTTAATGCTTGGAACACCCAGAGAAACAAATGTTACTAACCCTGCTCTTCTGAGATGAAGACTACTTCTAAAAGGTGAGACCACTTGCCCAACGTTCCATTGGCATCAAGTGGGGAAGCTGCGATTTGCCCCAAATTATACTTCACCCCCTAACTCATGTTGTTTGTAGTACCTACAGATGTGCATTAACCTTCTTTCAGAGCTGTTAAAGGGCTCCACTGCTCAACAAATATTTTTTAAAAACCAACAAGTTAGTGCTTCTGATGTTTTTGGAGAATTCATGTTCCAAGTGAAATAGAGAAAAAAAATTGTTTTAAAGAAGAAAAGTGCATACACAGAAGATTCATTTACAAAGAATCATTAAGGATCATTAGAATGTTCTAGAAGGCTGTTTCCATTCTCCACGTTTGATTTCATATGATTTATTCACTCCTGCAGCATGGGTCCAGTATTTGAGACTGAATCTAATACTTGGGGAAGCCCAGATCTGAATAGATGTGTGAATTAATTCTTTGGGTCACAAAGTAATGGCCCTAAGAGAAATGATGGAAATGGGGAAGCAAAACAACCATGAAAAGGTGCTGCCTGAAAGCTTGTGCAATAATGAAGGCTGGCAGAAGGGTTTATGACCTTCTGACCTGGGAGACTGCTCCTTGCCGGTCTGATGTGGCATATGCAAAGGGTAGGGCAATTCACAGGGGGAAAAACTGCCCAAGGCACCCTGCCATTACAGAAGATAAAAGACTCCTGGGAGTGCAATTGCTCAACCTCTTCCCTCGTTCTCTGATCTTTCTATACCCAACCCATGTGTTGTAGCTGACTTTGTGGTGGCTGACTCTCATTTCCACAATAACCTTTGGCTTTGGTAGTTCAAATGCTTCAACATTTGTTTCAACAACATGGTAAATTCTGTTTAAATGTCATTATTCTCTACCAGAAACACTTCATATTTGGATTGGGTCAGTGCTTGTCGTTAAGGGGCCAATTGAGAAGATGTGATTGTACATATCTGAGGAGCTGTTGCACATGCAGCCAGGTGTGGTCACTCTGCCTCAATAGCAGCCAGTCTCATTTGACAGATGTGTAGAAATCTGGAGCAGAAACACCTCTCATTTTCATTCTTCTGATCTCTCAGTTTTAGTTTTATGCCAGAGATGATTTAGAGGAATAATGGGATTCTGAAAAGATAAGTTTTGGTGATTTGCAAGCATATGTTACAATTCTTTTTCAAGAAAAAAAAAACCAAAGCATTGTTTGCTTATTTACTAATTTACCTCAGATTCCAAAATGGCTGAGTTATGATTACATCTGGGGTGAATTAAATATGCTCTTGTTGTAAATTGGTAACATTTTTAGAAGGCCAGTGATCAATTTTTAAAATTAGCTGTACCATGAGACTCAGCAATTCCTTTTCTAGGAATGCATCTCTAAAAAGGTAATCAGCAATATGCGGAGAGATTTATTTATAAATACGTTCAATTTAAAATTCCAAAGAAAAATGATCAAGCAAGCAATATATGCCACATAATAGCATAGAGGCTACATAATAGTCTGGCAATAAGGAATTAGTTAAATAAGTTATGCATAGCCATAGCTTGGACAAATCTGCAACCAATAAAAGGGAGGTAGTAGAAGAGTACAGAAATGCTATGGGAAATATTGCCAGTATGCTGTTCACTGAAAAAAAAACAAGCTGAAAAAATGCAGGTATGAGCAACATGTTCAAATATATGTATATTTGTATATACACATAAGTAGGTATATACAGATATACAAATACACATATAGAATGCTTATCTAAAGTCATGTAAAATAGATATGCTTATTTATCAAATAATGAAAAAGCTATCACTGTGTGATGAGGTTTTGGGAGGTTTTAATTTAATCTTTGTGCTTTTCTATTTTTATTAACTTTAATTATAAAAAGAAGTCAGAACACTGCTTTAAAATTTTCTTTTTAGTGCTTTCCACTTTATTCTTAAATGTTTATGTAAACCTTTTATATAACAAGTGCTTTTTTATTCCTAAAGAAAGAAATCTGTGGAGTATTTTTGAAAGGGAATTCTGGGTGTTTAATAAATAAAAATACCATTTATCCAATAATTTCATATCTTAATTATGAGGGATTTTCTAAATAGCTTTTGTTAATACTAAATATTAAAAACCTACCTCTATACAGTGCCAATGGTATCATTCTCTGGCCACCTCATGGCAAATTTGTGTTGTGTCTCTCCAATGGTGAAACAGTTATCTACTGGTACAAAATATTATTTTGGAATATCCCCTTCAATTGGGGAGCCAGGATAACTCTAGAAACTGGGCAGAATTATTGCCTGATGCAAAATGGAATATAGTCATATCAGACACCTCGTAACTTATATAGAATAGTGAGTTGTCTATATTTTAAATAAATATTTATCAATATTATCTTCCTTACAGCACTACCACTGAACTTTGTTTTTTTTTATTTATTTTTTTTAAACTTATCTTTCCATTTCAATTAACTAGAAAGGAATACAATCCATAAATGTTCAGGAACCTTTAGCATGGTTTGTGTTAGGCCATGTTGGGTAGCAAATTACTTGGCAAAGGGGGATGAGATTCAAGATAAAATGGGAAGAAGTCAAAGCCAAAACTGGAGTATAGGGGTTTGGTTGGGAGCCCTGTGCAGTGAGAGATAGATGAGTGCCTGGGTAGGTATAGCTGGGTGTGTGAGAGGGAGAGAGGGTTGAGAGGTGATGGGCCATCACATGTAAGTGCAGATGCTATTTCTCCTGTGGCCAACCATGAATGTACATGTCTTACATATTAAAACTTTGTAGAAGTTTCTTGGTCATCTAAATCTCTGTCTGTATGAAGGATTTATCAACCGTAAGAAAGTTGTATTAAGTCCTAACTCATCATTTGCATCATTTATTAATATTCATTTCCTAAGGTTTATGTGAGCATCTTGAATTGTTTTTGGTTCTTGTGTGAGAACTGTAGTAATCTATAATAAATAGAGCATAGAGTTGATTAATTTCTTAAATATGCCATCAACTTCAGACAGATTCCTGAGGCATTTGGTTTAGAGATTCATTAAAATAAATGGTATAGTTGGTATATAACCTGGCATTACATCATTCTCGTGTATGAATAGGGATTATTAAAAAAAAAAAGCTTTGCTAGTTTGCTGGAATGTAGCCTCTGTTTTATACAACTTAAGTTTCCTGGTGTAATATAATATCTTTGCTTTGTATTATAGCACCATTCCTAATTATACAAGTGTACTTTGTTTAAAATAGTGCATAAAAGCCAAACCATATTTGACTAAGAAGGCTTGCATTGCACGTTATTTAAACAGGCATTTTTATATAACTTAGAAATATGAAAAAGAAGACATGTGAAAGAATTAGATGAAATCATATTTCAATCTTTTAATCAATTCCCATATATCCAACACCAAAGCTCTTCAATTCCTTATCCTTCTGTTCTCCAACCAAGCTTTCCAATGAGTTTTCCATTAACATTTGTTTCCAGTTTCATTCACAATTTTATTTTGTTCTCCCATTTCAGTGACAAAGATACAATATATGGAAATTAAAAAATATAAGTATTAATTTTAAGAATTACTTCCCTGTTCCCTTTTACCATTGCTCTTTTCAACTTTTTCCTCCCACTTTAGTCCCACATTCTCCATCATTTTTATCCTATTTCTCCTTCTTTACCTACCTCTCTCCTCTCCGTATTTCTCTCTTCCTCCCTCTCTTCTATTTTGTCTTTCTCTTTTTTTGTTCTTATATTGAAAGAATAGAAATTACTGTTGTCTGATTCAAGTAGATTTAATCCTGTTCCCTTTTCATAATGTTAGCTACTGCTTATTGAGTTTACTTTGTGTATCATCACATCTTCACAACTCTAGGACGTAGGTCCTCTTATGTGCCCATATTTCCAGTTTGTAGTTTAGCTAACTTCTGTTTTCCCATGGCCACACTGCTAGGAGCTGCATTTTATGTCAAAATAAACAGTCTTCTGTCTGATTCCAGAGTCCGTATACTACTCATTATTGAATGCTTTCTCCCCTTTTAATCAAAGTCCCCTGTGATCAGGCCCCCTCCTTCTACTTGGTTTTAGCTCTTTGTAGATCTGCTATAATTCAGAGAGCCATATACCCTTGTCACCTACACCACACTCTCTCTCTTCTATCTGTTTAGCATCCCTGTTCTTGTGTTTGCTGAAGCTTGTAGAACAAATCAGTTAAAAGGGTAAAGGGCTATTTTTCTTATATTATAGTTAGGAAAATAGAGGTCCTCTGTTGACAGAAGAAAGCTCAGACAATCCTGGGACTTGTTTTTCAGAAAATAAATACTGTGTTCTCTAACAGTTGTTATCTTCCATCCCCTTGAAAGTGGATATGGGAGAGTAACATTCCTCTGTTAGATACTGGAAAGAACAGATAAAACCACCTCTCCACCGATCAGGCAAAAATGTATACCTCTGCTTCTGATCTTTGATTTAGAACTTATGTAAGATTTTACGATGACCACACTTCTAATAATCACCACCTAATTTAATCCTCACAATGTGGTAATTATGGCAGGAATTTATGTTGAATATTTTGGGAAACATAAATACCCAAAGATATTAAATGACAATCAGAATAATAAACATTTTAACTACCTTCTCCATACTCTGCACAGAACTAGAGACTTTGCTTATTTTTACTAATATGAGGTTCTTTCTATTATCTCATGTTATATAAAATCATATCCAAAATTATTTTTGTCATTTTCCTCAAACCAGCACTATTCTGGACTTCCTTATTTTAATTTATGGCACCACAGCTTGTAAGCTCAACCTCTCTCACCATTACGAAGTTTGGGAATATTTACTATGTCTCTATTCAGCTAATAACCAAAGTCCACTGATTGTTTTTCAATCAAAAGATTTTCTATTTTGATGACCCTGCTATAGATCAAGTTCATTACCCCATGATTACACTATTACAATTGGATCTAAATGGATTTTCCTTCTTTAAAATTTTCTTTCTTACCTACCTTGAATGATACTATTTTTATGTAGTTTTCTTTAAAATTCTTTTCATCACTTAAGAACCCCTAATGGCGTCATTGCTTCTACTCTTAATTCCAAATTATTAATTCTTTCACAGGATGACCTCAAGAGGATGAAGAATATCTTACCTATTCAATTTAATGTCCTGTGCCATCATAAAGTAAATTTATTGTTCCAGTTAGAATAGCTTCCACATATTTTCACGTACACATGTACACACACACAGCCAATTCTAAGCACTCTGATTTTGCTGATAATATCCTTCTTGTCAATAATTCCCTACTCTTTCTCCTATTTGAGTCTATTTTTCAATACTCAGACTTATTCCCCCTTCCTTTCAATTCTCCTTCCCCTTCCACTTTCCTTTTTTCATTGCTATTTCTATTATGTGTCAGGCATCATGCTAGGACAGAAATGAGATAAACATGACAAAGACATAGTCCTTGTGCTTAAAGAACTCACAGACAAGTGAATTCAGCGAGCCTGCCGCATAACAAACGCGCAGGTATTGCGCTGGTGGTTGCTCCAGTCTGTGAATTTGTACTTCAATAACACTTGTCATCATTTTCATGATAATCAGGAAGAAAATCAATTGTACATACGTTGTGCCAAACAAAGCACCTGGCTTTGAAGGGTGTAATAAAGATTCATATATGGTTGCTGGTCAGGAGATTTATGATTTAGTTCGGAAAGCAGGTAATGTATCAGCAGATTTTAGAATTCAAAGAAGTGTATAATAATTACAAAAATGTGGCTCAAATAAAAAGTTATCAAGGGATGAAGCTATGAGCTAGAAAATTCAGGGAAGGCTTCAGAGTAAATGCTTCTTTAGTTGCTTTATGATTTTGAGTTCAGCCAACAATAGTGGCTAGATATTTCATGCTATTTGATTCTACATTGTTTTCTAGTGCATTTTGTTTCTTCTGTGTCTGTTGAGTTCTATTTCACCTACTTCCTGGTAGATTTTTCCAGGATAGAGTCTATGTCACATGTCTGTTGTTATCTTGTAGAACATCTAGAACTGACTTGGGCAATAAAAGATTGTCATCTGATTGTGTATAAGCTTTAAACTGTACAGGCAGTAATATATTGTGAATTTAAGTTTATCACCCTCGAGTTATTAATTCTTTTTACAACTCATCTAAATTGTACAAGTTTGCTTTGATGATTGGGGAAACTAATACATAAATGGATTAAATAATCACTAAGTATTTTCCAGTAATGTTTGAATAATCCTCACGGTGACCTAGGATCTAAACACATCTTTCCATTTAGATTCTTTGGAGATATCTATAAGAAAAGATTATTATTTGCTTTTTAAATGCATCTATAAACTTTCAAAATTGTTTACTGAATTTTTTTAAACCTTCTCGTATATATACATAGACCTAGTGGAGGCTGACAACAACAGTACTATTCTTAGTTGTACTGTTTGCCCTCATTAAATAAAGAGTAGGCAAAGATGTTCCTGAAACACTATTTTCTGGATTATGTTCATGAATGCAGTAAAAGGTACAGAAAACAAAATTGGAAAAAAAAGTGAGCAAGATTATAGAGTAACTGTATTTAATCTAGCCTCTCTTGCTTCCAAACTGTGGTTCTAGTATACAAATTGCTTAACCTTTCTGAATCCGATTTTCATCATTCATAAAATACAACTAATAATACCTACACCACAGGATTGTTTGGAAGGTTGAATCTATTTTTCCTAACATTATTTAAGAAAGGTGATCTCTTATTTCATATCAGAACTTTTTCTCCATGAAAGAAAAACGATAGCACCTAAAACCCACACACTCCTCCTGAATTAGGAATACTTTGGCAATTATTTTAAAAAGGAGGACCAGTGCAGTCTGACTACTGCAGGACTAAGAAGACCTAGGCTTTCTTTAAATGAGCTTTGTAAAGTGGTTCAGCTGGAGTATGAGTTGTTTGGTGTGGCTTTGTTTTTAAATGATATATATATATAAATATTTTTTGCTACTATTAATGTAAAATTACATGAGCAATATTATAGTTACTAGACGCCCCCATTATCAAGTCCCCACCATATATCCCATTACAGCCACTGTCCATTAGCATAGCAAGATGCCACAGAATCACTACTTGTCTTCTCCATGTTATACTGCCTTCTCTGTATTCCCCCCTGCTAGATTATGTGTGCTAATCGTAATACCTTTTTTCCCCCTTATCCCTCCCTTCCCACCCATCTTTTCCAGTCCCTTTCCCTTTGGTAACTTTTAGTCCATTCTTGGGTTCTGTGAGTCTGCTGCTGTTTTGTTCCTTCAGTTTTTTCTTTGTTCTTATACTCCACAGATGTGTGAAATCATTTGATACTTGTCTTTCTCCACCTGGCTTATTTCACTGAGCATAATACCCTCTAGCCCCATCCATGTTGTTGCAAATGGCAGGATTTGTTTTCTTCTTATGGCTGAATAATATTCCATTGTGTATATGTACCACCTGTTCTTTATCCATTCATCTACTAATGGACACTTAGGTTGCTTCCATTTCTTGGCTATTGTAAATAGTGCTGCGATAAACATAGGGGTGCATATGTCTGTTTCAAAATGGGCTGCTGTATTCTTAGGGTAAATTCCTAGGAGTGGAATTCCTGGGTCAAATGGTATTTCTATTTTGAGTTTTTTGAGGAACCTCCATACTGCTTTCCACAATGGTTGAACTAATTTGCATTCCCACCAGCAGTGTAGGAGGGTTCCCTTTTCTCCACATCCTCGCCAACATTTCTTGTTGTTTGTTTTTTTGAATGATGACCATCCTAACTGGTGTGGGGTGATATCTCATTGTGGTTTTAATTTTCATTTCCCTGATGGTTAGTGATGTGGAGCATCTTTTCATGTGCCTGTTGGCCATCTGAATTTCTTCTTTGGAGAAGTGTCTGTTCAGCTACTCTGCCTATTTTTTAATTGGCTTATTTGTTTTTTGTTTGTTGAGGTGTGTAAGCTCTTTATATAATTTGGATGTTAACCCCTTATCAGATATGCCATTTACGAATATATTCTCCCATACTGTAGGATGTGTTTTTGTTCTATTGATGGTGTCCTTTGCTGTACAGAAGCTTTTCAGTTTGATATAGTCCCACTTGTTCCTTTTTGTTTGGTGTGGCTTTATTTCTGTGCAGAAGCACACAGAATAAATGAAACTTCTTTAAATGACCAAGGCATGCAATCTGAGGTCCACAGAGCTGCTAATGTGATAAAATGTAGCTGAACAAATACTTAAAGACCATTACCAAAAGTTCCCAGAAACCATGGCATGAACTCTGTTGTCAGGGTCATTCTGCCATTGTGTTTTGTTTGATTTCAGTCACATAAAACACCGTCTACTGTGCTTGAGTTCCATCTGTGTGTGTGTGTGTAAGACAGAAAGATGACAGTGCATTAAGTATTGTATTTCTGCCTTTGGGACATTGCATCAGAGAGACTCTGTCCCATTTCACTGCCACAAAACAGGAAAGTTGAATGAAAGAAGGTTAAACATGAAAGTTTTCTACATGATGTTTTATTCATACCTTTTTTGTCTCAGGTCACGTAGAGTATTTGAGAGGTCAAAAAGAAGATAGGCAAAGAAAAGAATAACTTCTATTTAGAAAAATGGACATATGAATATGGCTTTTTTACTTTTTGTATCATTGTTATAAATCCCTGCTCTTCATACTATCAGTAATTTCATCTAACATTTAATTCTTTAATAAAAAACAAAACAAACAAACAAAAAACAACTGAGTGCTGACCTAAAGAGGAATGTAGGAAGCTGCTGTCCCAAGTATCTTAGCAAAGAAAAAAATGTTTTTAATTCCCGAAGAAATATAATGTGTGGAGATGTATGTAAAATTAGTGTCCTGTGTGCCTCTACTCAGAAAACAAACTTATGCAGGTTATTTGCTTCCAGAATTTGAGTCAGAGAATATCACCTTCTCTATTCAGGGCTAGAAAAGTGTATTCCAATAGGTATTTATTGAATCTTCAAAGTGGCATAAATCTGAACTAGCTGCCAAAATGTGTAATAAAATCAAACAAGCTCTCAGCCTTGATTTCTGTATGCATAGGTGTACATGTAATTTTTAAAGTCTTCGGTTTCAGTGACATTTCTGCCATGAGGCTGTTCCTTACACAGTTACTACTGCCTTTTGATTACTTACTGGGTGCCAGGCATCACATACCTTATCTCCATCAGTCTTCAAATAACTATTATAACCCCATTCAACAAATGAGAACAGCACATCCAGAGAGAGAAAATAACTTGCTTAAGGTCACCTAGAATCTCGCCAGTTCCATTTGACTTGAAAACCATCTCAAATATGCCACCACTGTTTCCCCTAAATTCCTGCATTATGGGTAGGTTATCATGGATTCAAGGGTAAGGCTGATTATATATATTTACTCACAGATCTTTTCTGCTTTGTTCATGTATTGTCTTGGAGTACAATTTACTCTGCTCTTTACTGTACCACAGAATATAAAACAAAGCAAAACCACAAAAATTGTGTGTATATATGTATATGGAGGGGAGAGGGAGAGTGTCAGAAACGGAAATTGCCCCCCAAATTATCCTCTGCTAATCCTTATGATAGAAATGAAGAAAAAAGTAAGGAAGTTCAAAAAAGTTGTGTTTTTAACCAAAGAAGTTTGGTGTAAATGCAGAGTTAGTGCCTAATTCTGTGGAAGGAAGTTGAATTTACAGCATGAATGAATCTACCATGTATTCATCACAGGAATAGGGAAAACAGCTCAAGAGTTTCAGTGCCTGATTCAGTAAGGATCAACATGTGTATTTTATGGTAGAAATAATATGGTACAGTGGTATTCATGAATTTTGGGATTTGTAAAGATACAGAATATATCCTGTCCAACTGGCTAGAGTCTACTGAAAAATTTCCCAAAATACACTGTGCAGTATACTTACTGGCTTGCAATGTTACGTGAAAAGAAGAGTTCAGTAGTCTAATCAATTTGGGGAAAGTTTTGCCATATAAAAATTAGGTATCTTTACTGCAGAGCCACTTGAGCATTTTATATGGTCAAATATATTTTAAATCTTTAAGACGGGATACAATTTGTAGCCTTTTCCTAACTTTATGGAGCCAAGGGTTCCCTTTTTCTTAGAAAACTTTGTGAGATGATTGTTCTACATAAAACACTTTGTGAAATATTTTTCTACAGTTTAGGTAAAAATATATAACGCTCAGTAATCAGTTGTAATAGCTATTTGCTGATGAAATGGATCTTTCCTCTGTACTTGAAAGACTGTTAATATGACTGAAGAATAGGAAGTGTTTTACAAATCATTTCAAGTCATTATTATATTATCATTACACAGCTTGTAAAGACTTCTTACGCATTCAGGTTCAATAGGTAAATCAGATATACATTTTAAGGAAATGTAACACATTTCTGTCACTCATTTCTCCATCTGGTTTTACAAGTATTTTGAAGCTTAACATAATGTGGACAACAAAACATACAAGTGATCTCACACACTCATTCAGACCCCCCACCCACCACCCCAATCAGACAAGAGAAAATACTCTTTTCATTTTTTGTCCTTCTTTTTTTTAGGGGTGCCTCTGCCTCTTGCTAGCCCTTCTTTTCAGAAGTGAATTGAACTCAGGTAGAGAGTGTACCCCAGGTCCTAGACTGGCCAATACGTGGTAGGATGTGGGAAGGTGTAAGCATGTCAGCATGCTAGAAAATCTGGAATTAAGATAGAGGAGTAATCTTTCTCAACAAGCTTATTTAATTGCATATGCTGTCTGAAGGTGTATGACTTCAGCAGTGCAGGATGATTTCATTTATCCTAATAATTTCCTATCTTAGACAAGAGAGCAGGCAAGCCTGGAGCTTCTGGACAGTCAAATAGCTTGAGCTAAGTGCTGAAAGGATGGAAAAAGGAACTGTAAGCAAATGCAGAGTACAGCAAGTGATTGAGCACACATCTCCCACTTAAACACTTTGTGTTAGGACCAGTGTGGTATTCAGTGAGTCTTCCATTTAAGGTGAAAGAGTAACATAATTCATCAATAATGAAGAGGTGAGAGGCTGTCTAGTTGGGTGTTGAAGTAATTTTCCTCTGATGAACTTGAGAAAGCAGGATTAAGGCATAGTCAGACAGTAATCACTATCACTAGTAGTATAGACAGACACTAGATTGATAATAGGCACTGGGCCAGGTAGAGAAATCAGTCTGCTCTGTTGTACATTTCTACAGTGGGAACTGGAAGAGGGACCTGACTAGGGAAACATTTAATAAATCCCTCAGAGGCAGTGAGGGTGGAACTGAGTAAGAGACTGTGAAGCATGGATACAAAACCTTGAGTCACTCTAACAGCCTCGGTAGAACTGAACTTGAGTAAAAGAACAAGGGTGGTTAATTTGATGTTTTGCTAGTTTGGTAAGATTACATTTAAAAATTAGCAAAGAAATTGGGAGTATTGGCAGAAGAGGTTGAAAGGGTCCTAGTTTGGAAAGAGAAGACTGAAAATAGGTAAGGTTCCAGAAGACAGAATCAGAGATTCGGGGGCTTCCAGAAGAGAAAATGAAAACCCAGAAAGTAATTTGTCTAAAGCCATGTGTACAGTCAGAGCCAGGAAAGCAAATACAGTCTCTTTGTCTGTGCTCCTGCTGCCATTCTGTGTTACCTCTGATAGAAGATTCTTAATACTGTGGTTCACTCATGATCAAGTTGATGATCCTAAGGGAACACTCATTCCCCCAAAGAAAGAAAAACAAAAAAGTTTTATATTAACATTTATACAAAAATTAGCCTAAAATGTCAACAGAATCATAGCCTCTGAAGCTTATCAGTGACTCTTACAGTCTTACAAAGACACAGGCCCTGAGTGCCAACTCAGTCATGGGAAGTATGCAGTGGAGCAGGGAAATTTAAGCCTAGTCTGTCTATGGAGAAGACGAGAAAGGAAGACTTCTGAGAGCTGGAGAGTGTTGGAGAGATTGAGTGGAGGAGACAGCCTGAGAAAATAGTCCTGTAAAGGGCACACGGACTCTTAGGTTCACCCAGGAATGAGAGGTGGATCTGATGCTAAACAGTCTACCCATCACCTTGAGAACTGGACTCTGAAGTGGAGAATGCAGCCTGGGTACTGGACTGGCCAAAAGGCGGTAGGCATGTGGGAAGGTGTGAATGGCATGGCAAAGGCTTTGGATAGTGGACTGATACTGGAACCATGTCCACAGAACATCACTCTGAATGTGTGGAGAATCTTACCAGCCTACTGAAAAAACAATAGCCCAAACAACCACAAAAAATCAACATTCTTGACTGAATTTAAGTAGGTTATATAGGTTAAAAATTACAGGGTGGAGAAAGATGGAATTCAAACCTCAATAAAAAAGAAAGCTGTGAGGGATATGTTTATATCACACAAAATAGGTTTCAGAGAAAGAAAAACTGCCAAGAATAAAGAGGGATAATGACAAAAGGGTCAGTTTGCCAAGAAGACCTAATGATGATAAGTGTGTATGGTCTTAATGAAACTTCAAAATACATGAAGCAACAACTGACCCAACTAAAACAAGAAATAGGCAAATCCAAAATTATGGCTGTGAACACATCAATACCTCTCTCTTAGTATTTGATAAACAAGAAGTGAACACCACCATCACCCAGTGGATCTACTTGATAGTCACAGGATACTATATCAAGTAATAGTAGAATAACATTCTTTTTGATTATCCACCAAACATTCATTAAGATAGATCAAATCCTGCTTCATAAAACAAACCTTAACAAATATAAAAGAACTGAATTTATGCAAGGTATAGTCTCTGACAGTAATGTAATTAAAACAGAAATCAATACCAGAAAGATATCTGGAAAATTCCCAAATAAAAACACTCTTGTTAATAATCCGTGAGCTCAAAGACAAGGCCTCAAGGGAAAAAATAGAAAGTATTTTAACCTGAACTGAAATGGAATACAATATATACAAATATATAGAATGAAGCTATATCAGTGCTCTGAAGGAAATTGATAGCATTAAATGTTTATATGAGAAAAGAAGAAAAGTCTCCAGTCAACAATTTAAGTTTCTACATTGATACTAGAAAATGAAGAGCAATATTAACTCAAAGCAATCAGAAACAATTAGTATTATGGTCAGGTCAGCAATAAATAGAAAACAGAACAAAATAGAGAAAAAAACAATGATATCAAAATCAGTTTCTTTGAAAAGGTCAATAAAGTTGATAAACCTATGGCTCCAATGACAAAGAAATGAGAAAAGACAAAATATCACTACCAATATTGAAGGAGGCTATATTATAGATATTAAAATGCCAATAAGGGAATACCAAGAACAGCCCAATGCACATACACTCAGCAATGCAGATGAAGTGGATCAATTTCTTGAAAGCTGCAAAATACTAAAACTCACCTAAGAAGAGGTAGATAACATGAATAGACCCATATCTATTAGGGAATTTGAATTTATAGTTTAAAAATTTCCAGAAAAGTGATTTCCTATCCCAGATGGTTTCAATGCTAAATTTTACCAAACTTTTAAAGAAGGAATAACATCAGTTCTATAAAATCTTTCAGGAAATTAAAGAGAAAATGCTTTCAATCTCACTTTATAAGGGCACAAGTGCCCTGATGCCAAAAGATAGTACAAGAAAAAACTGAAGACTGATTTCCCTTATAAACATAGCCACAAAAATTCTCAAAAAATACTAGCAATTCAAATCTAGTCACATATTAAAAGAATAACATATAACAACAAAATGGATTTATCCTGGGATGCAAGGCTAATTTAACACTTGAGAAACAATTTATGTAATCCATCACCATATTAGTAGACTAAAAGGATAAACTACATGTTTATAACTATACATGTAGAAACAGCATTTGACATATATTGAAAAAATTTGACATGTGTTCATGAAAAAGAACTCTGTGGAAACTAGAAGAGAAATTCCTTAAGCTGATAAAAATCATCTACAAAAGAACCTTTAGCTAACATTGTACTTAATAATGAAAGACCAAGTTATTTATCCCCAAGGTTTTGAACAAGGCAGGATGTCTGCTGTCTCCAATCCTATTTAGCATTATACCAGAAGTCTCAGCCAGCGCATTAAGACAAGATGCACAATTAAAAACATATGTATATGCAGGAAAGGAAAAATGAAATTGTCCCTATTTTCAGATGACATGATAGTATAGATAGAGAGTCTCAGGTCTTGGAACTGATAAGTTTAATAATTTAAACTTTCATTACACAATATCATCATACAAAAATCATATTTCTTTATATTATCAATGAATAATTAACAATTCTAATAAAAATACCTTTTATGGTAGCTCCAAATAGGGAAGTATAAACGAACAGAGTTTGCCAGATCTGTTGGAGAAACATACCGGCCTTATGGATTAGAATACTCAACATAGTTAAGATACCATTTCTTCCTGGGTTGATTTATACACTCAGTGCAATAAAACCAACATGATTTTTTGCATGCTTAGTTAAGCTGAATCTAAAATTTCTATGGAAAGGAAAAAAGAAATGGAATGAGGCAAAACAACTTTGAAAAAGACGAGCAAAATTAAAGGACTCAAAGTATCTTATTTTAAAAGGTACTGTAAAGCTATCAAGATAATATAATATTCATCACTCAAGACTGTGATATTAGGAAAGGGATAGACACATAGATTAATGGAATTTAATAGTCCAATGTGGTCAGTTTATTTTTGATAAAGATGCAAAGGCAATTCAATGGAAAAAATAATAGGAGTTACTCCAAAGAGTTATATGGATTAATGGAGATAATGATGCCTAACACTTAGCATGGTACCTGGCTTGTAATTAATACTTAGTAAATATTTGTTTAAAAAATTAAAAAGAATGAACCTCAGTTTTTGTATCTGTAATAAGTAGTAGACTAGTAGAGCTTCATGATACCTGGGTTTTTAGCTGGGTGGTCAGAACAGCGAGAGGTGACTGGGATGGCTCAGCTGTGGACAGATGTTTAAGGTCTTGGTTCTTTTCCATGTGGAGTGAATTAGGCTGACATATGCAGGGTGACTGCTCCCCTCAGATGTCCAGTGCCTGGGGGTGGGTCATCATTGCCGCTTAGACCCACATTGTGGATCCAGGGTAGGCTTGCATCTTACATGGCAGCTGACTTTTTTCAGAGCAAATATTGTAAGAGTAAGTGTTCCAAGAGGCCCAGGAAGAGGATGCAAGACTTCTTCTGATTGTAGCCTCAGAGGCCAGAATATCACATCCAGTGTACTTGTTAATCAAGCATATCACTAAGGCCAGCAGTGTTCTTATTTCTTTACTAAAATAACAGCTGAGGAACTAGAGTGGGTATTGCTATGGGAAAAAAAATTGTGATACATGTGTAGTAGATTGTTTATTTATTTTTGCATTTCCCTAATGGGTACTGAGGATGAACATCTTTTTTTATGGGTAAGGTGGAAGAGATTTGAAATCTAAACTACATTAGAAAATTTAAATTTTTTCAATTAACAAATCTGTTGTGTTTGTTGTTTTAACTAATGGGGATGCAAAGAAAGAGAGACGAGTTTTATGCTTTCCAGAGGCTGCTATTAAGGAGAATCCTGTGTGGGGAGGAGAGAGAAGAGAATAAGAAGAATACAGCAAATGATATAATACATTTATGACCAGTGCGCTCTGTGGGCCTCTAAGGAGGAATATTTAACACTGATGAAGGAGGTCGAGAAAAGCTTCCTCTGACATGAATCGAGCTCCTCGGACAACAGGATAAGGACATTATGTGCAAAAATACTAGCATATGCAGATCCCTGGAAGTAAGAAAAGCCTGGAATTTTCTGGGAATAAGTATTTCAGAATTCTTGAGATCAGGTTTCAGTCAGGGAGCGGCAGGAGATGAGCCACAAACCACAGTCGGTGAGCGACGCTCAGGGAAGTGCCACATGAACTAGAGCTAACATCATTTTCATGATCTCTGAATCATCAGGGTATATAGATAGAGTTGTCCTATTCTGTGTATAAACAGCCTTTGTTTACTAGAGGGAAATGATACCATGGGCCAGTTTAACTGGGTTATTATGACTGGCTTTTGCTGTGGAGGGTGGGGCAGGCCTTATAGTTTTGACACAAAGTAAAAATGGCTTGTTTTACATTTCTTTCAAAAATAAATTGGCACATAAAGTGTACAAAAAAAAAGAGGCATTTTAGAGAAGTACAATTCAAAGTAAGCAAAACATAGTGGAAAAGAAATTTCTTGGGGAAAGAAAAGTCTTCAACAAATGGTACCAAATAACTGGATATCCACATTAAAACATGCACACACACATACATACATACATACATACCTTGATCTTTGCTTTACTCCATACCCCAGAATAAATAAAAATGTATCATATACCTGTAATCTATAATAGCTTTAGCTAATTATAGAGCTTTTAGACAGAAACATGGAAGAAGCTTTTTCATTCTGTGGTAAACAATGGTTACTTTTTCATAGAAAGCAATAACCATAAAAGAAAAATATGATAAATTTGATAAATTTCATTGAAATTTAAAACTTTTGATTATTAGCAAACATCATTAGGAAAATAAATAGTTACAGGCTAGGAACAATATTTGCAAAATGTATCTGACAAAAAACTGGTGTTGAAGATACATAAGCAATTCTTACTACTCAATAATAAAAACACAACCCAAGTAAAAAATGGCAAGATTTGAACAGATACTTTATAAAAAGAAGTTACAGGAATGGCAGGAAAAGAAAAAGTGGTTAACATTATTAGTCATCAGGGAAATTAAAATTAAAACCACAATGAAATACCATTATGCACTCACTGACATATCTTGAAATTTGAATCCTGAGTAAACCAAATGTTGGCAAGAGTGTGAAGCAACTGGAACTCTTACTGGTAGAATGTAAAATGGTACAACTAATTTGGAAAATGTTCTGGAAGTTACTTATAAATCTAAATATGCACTTACATTATGACTCTGCAATTCTAATTTTAGGTATTTATTCAACAGAATAAAAATTCATATCAATGAAAAGACTTAAGAATGTTCAAAACAGTTTTATTTATACTAGCAAAAACTGAAACAGTTCAGGTATCCATCAGTAGAAGAATGGATACACAATGCTATATCTACACCTTGGAATAACAGTCATCAATAAAAATGAATGAAATATCTATATACACAGTGACATGGAAGAATTTCAAAACATTATGCTTAGTTAAAAAGGAAACAGACATGAAGGAGTACATAGAATTCATTCCTATTAAGTTCTAAAATGGAAAAAAAAATAAGAGCAGTGGTTGCTTCTTGGAAGGTAAAAGGAGAGCTTGAATGGGAAGGAAAATAAGTAATATTTATGGGATAATGATAATATTCTATATTTTGATGGGTTCAGGTTACACAGATCTGCGGATTTGTCAAAATTCAGTGGATGTACACTTAATTTGTGTATTATATATACAACATTTTTCATCAAAAGAAAACTAAAATTTTGATTCTACTTAATGATATGCATGCTGCAGTGTGCATGGTGGGAAGTGTACTATTCACAATTTGCTTTGGAATGCATCCAAAATTAAGATGAATTGGTAGACAGAGGGATGGATAAATGTAAAGATACATTATAAAGCACCTTCACTAAAACATTACTGGTAATATGTGGGTGGTGGTATATACATGTTCACTATAAAACTTTTCTAATTTTTCTATATATTGAAAAATTTTCTTAAAAATATGGAACATGTTACTTCTCACATTTTTCCAGCATACGCCAGGTTTAGATTAATAATTTAGTCTCACATTTCTTAGGCAGACAATGCTAGAGTCATATCCACCCACTTATCCTTCCTTCCATTAAAGCAAAATGAAGTCACCGGGTGGGTGGACATTGTCATGACTAGATTTCATTAGCGGCCTCTTGCCACTCCGCATTCCAGCATGCTGCCTCAGGGCTCAGGACTGACAGTAACGTTCGTGTCCACTGAGAGCCTCTGCTACAGGTGGAGGGGTGAGAATTAGGCCATTATGGACAGTTAAGGTTGAAGTACCTGCAAACAAAACATGGGAAGAGGGGTTTAACTAAAAGACTAACATATCCAAGTTCATATAAATCTTACAGATATATTAGAACATTTGCTACCTGAAAAAATGTATGTGTAGTCAGTTAAATTTTCCTTTAGTATCTAGTATTACTTATTTCCCAAGGAATAATTTGCAGAGAAAATTTGTTAGAAAATTGTCAAATATCATTTGTGTTCCCCCCCTCCACTTATGTCCTAATTCACAATCTTCCACATCTTAGAATTCTCATCCATCCAGTAAAGCCAGCAAACTAGGAGTAATCTCTTGTTCCTCTGTTTTCCTTATCCATAGTATTCAGCCCATCACAAGTCTTGTTAATTCCAAATGTTCTCACCTTCTTCCATTTCTTTCTTTATTGTCTGCATTTATTCTAGGCCATCATCATCTTTTACTTGAACAACTGCACGAGTCTTTACTGCTTTTTTCCATTTCTTTCTCTCCCCATTGCAATCCGTTACTCACATTGCAGCAAAGTGATTTTTCTCAAAATGTAATTGCATTATGTCACTATCTTACTTAAAATATTTCATTGTTTTCTTCTGTGCTTAGTCCTAATCCATGGTCCGTATCATAAACTGGAAGAATGTGCCTCATGACACTCATCTCATCTCTCTAAAGGCAAACTCTTCTGCTTGTACCTTTGCAAGTGTAGTTTGCTCTACATTTTAGCCCTTTCACAGGCCACGTCCTCTCCGGGATGCCCTTCCACCAGCTCTGTGTGCCTAGCTCCTTCTGTCGTTTTAAGTTTTCACATAAAATATCACCTCCTCAGAAAGACTTCCCTGACCATTATGCTTAAGTGGGTCCCCATTTTTTGATGTCTCCTTTAGATGACTGAGATCTAGCTTCCATTTAGGAATGATCAAATTTCTCTCTTCATACTCTATTCTGTTAGTCCCCTAAATATTTTTGGAGTTATTATTTGAGTTATTGCAAGGGACCCAAGGATCTTTTCATAAACTAAGAATTGCTTTTACATTGAATCAGTTCTATTTTATGTCCTTAGGTGCTGTTTTTCAAGAGTATGTAGATGCTATGATTAAGAAAATAAATATTTAAGTGTACTCATGGATTTCTAGTAGAATTTGATTTTTTTAATGAATCTACAACCAAAATAAAAATACTATCACATGGCATTCATAGTGTTTAACAGAAAAGCTTCCCATCAATAAAATGTTATGAATCACTGCTCCATATTATTTCAAATTAATTCATTCTTATGATGTATTTACTTTGTTACTAAGTTGGATAAAATTTTCTGTATTTATTAATAGTAAAGGGATTAATAAATAGCAAAGGAATCCTTGAGATACTTCAGTTTAATTCCTTTATATTATAGAAAAGGTTGTGGTAGGCTACAGATTTAAAATACCCAATCACACAAATAGTAGAAAAGTAGAATTACTTTTCTTGTAGTCCAATGCTCTTTCCTTCTCTTTCAGCTTCCTTATGACACTGCTCTTCCAAAACTCGGGTCCGAGACCAGATTCCTGAGTCAAGTATCAAATGAATAGTCCAGTCTATTCATTCTTTTTCTCCCTCTTTCTTGCCCCCTCTCTCAAATTTATCTAGGCTATAAGCTCACTGTATCAAGTGTTTACCTTTTACTGGCAGTTAAATAAATATTTAACCAGCTGAATATTAACATGAAAATGACCACAGAAGGAAAACGGTTGCTAAGCAAAGTTAGTGTAACTCCCCACAAATAATCAAGTGATTGTACTGACAGCAATAAAACATGCACAGAATCAGGCATCACCAGTAAAACATCCTTTCTACTTACATTTTTCTCATGGCTTCCTAGAGCAGCGGAAAACTAGTTTCTTGTTGCCAATGGCAACAAACTTAAAAGTTGACTTGTGATAAAGGTTGGTTCCCAGATGTTCCTGTTGACTATACTGCTACATAACAGATTTAATGATATGGTCAGACATTAAATGCTTTCATATATTTATGTTACGATAAAATTTAAGTCAGTTTTAAATAGGAGTGAAAAAAATTCTAAAACTCAGATGGACCAGTATTCAATCTGCTAGATTTAAATCTGCCATGAAGACATGGATTTTATTGAGGTAGAGTTTCTAAATCCACAGAAAGAAGTACAAAACTTTTCCCATTTAAATGTGTTTTCATACCAACTTATTCTCCTAAGCTAGACACTACATTTAGATAACTAGTGTATGTCTGTGCTGTAATATCCTCATCCTGCTTTTTTCTCAGTTCTAAAATGAGTGCTTATGAGATCACTTGGGGATCTTGCAAAAAGTAGATTCCTGATGCCATCCTCAGAGATTGTGATTCAGTAGGTCTGGGTTCAGAGATCCAATGCTTTATATTTTTAGTAAGTGCCCCAAAGGATTCTGATGCAGGTATCCGTGGACCACACTTGGAGGAAACATTGCAAGCCCAGCAGCAGGGATCCATGGGGCACATCGCCTTTCCTCCTCCAAGTGTGTGTGAAACCCTGGCGGCCAGAGACAGCACAGTGACCTCAGAGAAGCACAGCTTTCCAACAAGTTGGGCATGGTTGAAGAAATTCTCTTGTAATAGCACTAATTAAGGGACAACTTACGTCAGTCCTGAAGTAAAAGGACTCTCCTGCTTTCTGAGTTGAACCACAAAACTATCACCTGACAAGAAAATAAGATTACCCCGAGTTTGGTCCATGACAGTCCTTGTTCAGCTCGTCCCCAAGCACGAGGTAGAGCTGCTGTCTTTTTAGAAGGAAATAAACAGTTGGAGTAGTTTTAAACATTAGTTTTAAAGAGTTGTATTGAAGACTGGGGCTATATATGAAATGATCTTACTCTATTGTTGATATCTGGAAAAGGCCCAGTTAGAAACTCTAAAAATAAGCAGCACATGTTGGTGCTTAATCGTACTTCAGCACATGGCTAAGATTCCTAAGGGACCTCTGAGGGCCAGAGAGGCTAGATTCATTTTAGAATGAGCTCAATAATATAGGGAGTAAAAAACTTAATAATAATAATAATAATAGTAATAATAATAATAATAATAAAGCAGTTCTAGAAATACATTTTTCCCAATTATCAAATTGATTTGTACTGGGCACAACTTTCCTTCAAAATCCAGTCAATCTCTGTGGCTTAAAATTAACTCAATTTAAGAGGCTTTTTGTCTCCCTTCTGTAATCTCAGTTAATCTCACAGATGCCACATATTTCACCCACATTACTACTTGTGTTACTCTATTATCGTTGGGTTGTAGTCATTCACAAGCTATATTCAGATGCCCATGGTGAAATAAAATTTAAAACGGGAGTCTTTTCTTATACTTAGAGAATTAACATAGTAAATTAATGTATAGATTTTTCTTAACTTTGAATTTTTCTCCCATAAAATTTTGAAACCTTTAATGTCTGCCACCACACATCCAGTGTGAGGTTGCAACCTTATAAAACAATGTGTTTGTTTATTATAAGCATAGGTAAGTGTTCTGTGGAGTATTGCTAAAATATCCATCACTTCCAGGTTCTCTGCTGCCTGAATTCATGAAGCCACAGATGTGCTGATTTAAGCTGTAATTGTAAGGATGGGCTTAAATCATAATGCAGTGCCTCTACCTGAACGTGTCGGGGCTCACCTTCAGAATGAAGTAATTGATGGGCCAATCACTTGGTAGTAATGGTTTATTCACATGGGAAGACAGATGTGAGATGGAGAACTCTGCTGGGAGTCACAGGGGAATCTCTAGTTCTCATTCTTAACCTCAAAAGTGCCAAGATGTCTAGAAGGGCAATCCCCAGGAGATGTGTGTTTAATTTCACTTCCTTAATGAGGAAGCTGGGAGGCGTCAGTTGCTGTGATCCTGACGTTCCAGGGTTACACAGAACTTGTCTCTACACTTGGAGCTGCACATGTGCTTACATCAAATCAAAGTTCAGCTTCATGACCAGACCACCGGCCTGAGGTTTAACGCAGATCCAGAGTGGCCTCACACCTCCACCACCACCGCCAGTAAAGCTATTTGAACTATCTCATTTTGAATTAGCCTAATAAATATAGAAAGAAAAAAATAAATATTTCTTCAAAAGCAATCCATTAATATTTCATCAAAATAATTTGATTGTATATAATTTCTAATCATTCATTGTTATATTGATGGATTTAAAAAAGATTCACCATGATGCTTATAGTTTTTTTGAAACATGATTTATTTATTAAAAATTTAATTAGCAATAAATGAAATGGTGCCGGGAAAAATGTGACTAAGTATTAAACAACTAGTGATTAAATATATAAATTTGAGAATACGACCAAAATATTGGGGCAGTTAAACTTTAAATAATCTTATACATTCTATCCTTATTTCATTGTCTTTGATGCCTACAGATATCGTATGTAAAGCATTTCAGATTACTTCCTGAGTATAAGCAGATGGAATTGGGAAGGTGGAATAATGAATGGTCTTTGTCCCCATGCCAATACTTAGTGCTGTTGAATGTGCATGTGCTTTTATGTGTGGCATTACATCCTATTGCTCCTGTCCTCCTATGCCTCATGCTGCTGGTTTTTAAATTAAAATTGGTTCTCAATAACAGTATTCAGAAAGTCCCCCCAAAGTGTTTTTGTAACCTCCTATATCCTGAGTGCAACTTTATTTAGGGTATCTGGAAAAAGGAAGAATCCTTGGTACCTCTTTTCCTGTCCTGACCCAGATAGGTTTGCTGCTTTTTCAGTTAAATAAAGTGGCCTCATGAAAGCCCAATAAAGTAAAACTGTGATGAAATATGTATCTAATAGTAGGTGGTTAGCCATTTCATTCTCACTATGACTTTGAGCCTTTCATGTATATACTTAAGTCTGTTTGTAAACTGAGCAGACATGTCCACTTTTTAAAAAAAAAAAGCACTCAAAGGTGCTTTGAATAGATTAGCCAAAGCAAAGTTATTTTGCTGTCAAAACTATTGCAGTGATACATGTGCAAAATTCTTGCCCAAGGGTCTAGGAAAATGGGCTTTATTATAATAGCACGAATCTACAGAATTTCCATTTGGCTTTTCCAATAAACAGTTAGGGGAGTGGTTATGTGAACTCACTGTGCTCATAAAGGTGCCTGGATCATTCTTTCCTTGACCTGCTTGTGGCTTTCTGAACATAAGGAGAATAGACGTATCTGTCACAGAGGGTCACACCCACAGCCATATTTAAGTGGAATTACATATATATGAGATCCCTGCTGAAGGACCAGCCATAGGCAGCCATATTGTTACCATGAGACACAAGCTTTAGCTGATAAGAGAAACAAATCCAAAGTAATCAATGATATACTGGGTCAATTAATTCCATCACTTTAGGACTTTCAAGTGGGAAAAAATGAAATAATTTCATAGCTGGAGATCAGAATTAACACAGAGAAGGTGAAAAGAGGGTTTCCATGATGTAGGATCAATTACATGAGGATAATTGGCACACTGAAATGATGAGGTAACACAAACTCAGAGTAAGTGGAAACTATGAGACAGAGAACTATAGGGAGCAGAGGAGAAAAACTCCTTTGAGAAAAAAAGAACAGCATAGAGACAAAGGAGGGCATTTTTTTGTACAAGAAATACAAGTAAATTGACAATTTCTGAAGCTGCCCAGATCATCTTGTTTAGTGAGGTGTCTGGTAAGGTCTTTTGACCATTTTTTAACCAGATTGCTTGTTTTCTTATTGTTGTTTTACGAATTCTTTGTATATTTTGTATAAAAGTTCTTTATCTGATATGTTTTGCCAGTATTTCCTCCCAGTTTATGGGTTTCTTCTCATTTTCTGACATTTATATTTAATTAATGTTACTGTACATTAGACCGTTACTCTAAACCTTTTCAAAACCTTGTTAAGAAAAAGGAGCATGTCAAATGAAAAAATAGTTAAAAATACTAAAATTCTTTCTGAACTTCAAATTCTTCATTCTGGCATTTAAGGGTGTCCTTAGTTCAGCCCACTCTTTATGTTTCTAGTTTTATCAGGTACCAGCCATTCACACTTTCGTGCAAGCCAAATAGACCCTTCCTTTCTGGAACTTAGACACTTGAGTGAGTAGAAGTTGGTATAGCAATTCTGGTTGGCAATTTGGCATTGCATTAAAACAATAACAAGAACAGAACCCATATTTAAAAATAAAAGTCTCCTTTACTGTAGTAATTTATCTTATAGAAATGAATCCTAAGGAAATTGTATACAACATGGTCTCTCTACCTGTCCTTTTCTAAAGGTGTTTGTTGCATTGTTATTTATTGTGGTGAAGATCATTGGTTGATTACCTAATCTGTTTCCCCTTCCTAACCATTTTTGATTTACATTCCATTATCTATCTCACTCCCTTTGCTTTCAGGCTAACATTTTCCTACTCCAGTTCTGAAGTTGGCCTCATTCTTCTTAGGGTAAACCCACTTTTTGTTTCTATTTGATTAGTTCAGAAACACTGGCCTATGTTAACCTACTGATGGCTTTCTGCCCATCACAGGAAATGATTCATAATGGATATATATGAGATATAAGAAGACTTTTGGGGACATATAAGAGGACTAGAAGAGGTGGTTTCTGTTCTTCTGATTATGTCAGTGTTCGGATGTGAGGCCCAGAATTGTTATCATTTTTCACTAGCCAAGAGACTAAGAAGACCCTTTGAGAAAAGCAAGCCCAGGAGGAATTCAGAGAAATGGAGCCTAACTCTGATTGAACCATAACTGACCAGTGCCTTACTTCTAGATTTTAACCAGTTATGTGAGCCTTAATAACCCACTTAATGTTTTTTAAGCTGTTTATGTTGGATCTTCTCTTTTGAATCTATCAAAATTGATACCTTATAGAGGGAAAAACTGCAAACATCCTAAATATCCACCAAAAGAG
Organism: Smutsia gigantea; assembly: GCA_032199065.1. Classification (NCBI taxonomy): domain Eukaryota; kingdom Metazoa; phylum Chordata; class Mammalia; order Pholidota; family Manidae; genus Smutsia; species Smutsia gigantea. The sequence continues at coordinate 36,769 of JAVSCE010005012.1, read as the reverse complement.
AACTTGTTAAATAAATAATAACAAATTCAATGGAATAGTAACCAGGAATTAAAGATGACACTGTAGAAGAAGATATAATAACATAGAAACAATATTCATAATATTTTTGTATACAAATTTATTAAAAAAACAGTATGCATATGATAATCAATTTTGACTTGAAATCTATATTACATAAAAAATGAAGTGAAGGCTTGAAGAGTGCTTATAGTACAGTGCTTGCAATGTAGTAAATGAACAGCAAATGTTATTTTTATTCAATAAAATGTTAATATCTGTCAAATTTAGGTGATTGGATAAGGATTATGTTATTTTTTTTGCTGGCATATCTGTATTTTCTAAATAGAATGCATTTCATTCTATCACAAGAAAAAACAGCTCTTTCAAAAATTTTTAATCTTAAGGTACTTTTATATTGTATATTGTCACTAATTTTAGAAGATCAATAGAGCACCATGATCACATCATAAAGAATTCTGAGGGCTAATTTTTAAAACCCCACTTATCTGCCTCCTAAGTACATTTTCTAGCTGCTTTCCCATTCTTTAAACATTCACCTCCATTGAAATGCTTATTTTCCCTATATCTTTTGAGAATTTTGTTTCCTCCTTAACATGCAACTAAAATACTGCCTTTGCATGCAGTCTTTCTAGGTCATGCTGATTAGATGTGGTACCTTGTTCTTTTGAAAACTATACAGAATGTAAACTGATTTTTTGTTGTTGTTCTGTATTTTGTGTATGTGTGTGTTTTAAAAATTTTGCTCAGTATTTAAAGAAAGTCTGTCGGTAATAGTAATTAAAAACTGGGAGATGGGCACCTAAAAATCTGGATTTTCTTTTGAAAAATAATTAGACCTGACAATGTTATACTTGTAAGCTTTCTTAGATCGGAAGACAGCTACTCTTTTAAAGTATGTGTGTTTCCTGAAGCATTTCATTCATTTATATTACCTTCCAGCCCCTGTTGACATTTGATTCCTACCATAGCTTGGTAAGACTTAGCACAGAAAGGTTAATTTGGTACTCGCTTATCGAATACTATTTTGCGTGGTTATTTTTCATAATGTAGATTTTCTATATGATAAGTTCTTGTAGATCAGTCCCATTCCTTATGCATTCTTGTAAATTCACTGTGCCCTATACACAATGGCCCTGTAACACATTACTTGTTGAATGAATTGAACCAGTGCACAAATAAATGAAACCTTTGCCACATCCTATAAATTCTTTACTTGAAAAAGGTTTTCTATAGTTGCTTTGATTAGTCAACCAAAGACAGCATGTTAGGAAACCACACTGTAGGCAAATAAGGAAATTGCACCATGGATCATGGTTACTGAAAAGGCCCTGTATCATTTTGAATTTCAACAAAGTGGTGAGTTTTTAAAGGTGATATATGAAATCTGGCCTAACATTGCACTAAGAAATTTATTTGTGTACAAAGAAATTTGATGAATTCACTTTTGTTCTTTTACTGGTAGAAATGTGTTTATCACCTGTCAAACAAGGCAGTGACAGAAATGCTGAAAACTTAATGATAGAGCCATCACATTTGCAAAATGCTATTAATTATGCCAAGCTGTGAGGGTAAAATTTGGGAAAGAATCTTAACAGTCATCGGTTTCAATTTCTATATTTGATTTTCTGAAGGTAGGCAGTATAGTATCATTTTAGATTCCCTTACAACATCTCTTACAGTTGCTTTAAGTGGGAAGAGAAAAAGCTGGATAGCAAGTGAAAGAATTTTTGGGTGTGGAGAAAAGTTTATAAAGCAATTAACTCCTAGTTACGATATTTTCTGCAAACATTCATAGCTGCCAAAAGATAGCCTAGAATTAGAAACACATTCTTCAAGTTTCTAACATATTAAATTAAACTTCTATTAACATGTGTGGAATGACAAGGGAGAAAGATCTAGATGTGTGGATAAGAGCTGGAAAGTTGGGGTTGCCATATAACAAGGATTCCTTATTTAGAGTTCTTTTTCCTTTAACTGTCCATAACCTAGAGCCTTATGGCAATATGATATGGGAGAACCAGATCACCCAGCACAGATCTGTGGTGTGATAAAGTCAGTCTTATCTTGATCTCATAGTCTGAACTTTGGATACGTATACAGTTAACTCTCAAACAGCACAGGTTTGAAATGCATGTGTCCATGTATATGCAAATTTTTTCCAATAAATATAATCAAAAAATTTTCTTGAGATTTGTGACATTTTGAAAGAACATCTTTCTCTAGCTTACTTAACGTAGAATACAGTATATAATGTAGAAAATATGTATTAATAGACTGTTTATGGTATCCCCTAATGCCTCTGGTAAAGCTATTAGTGGTCCAAGTTTTGGGGAGTGAAAAGTTATGTACGGATTTTAAACTGTGTAAGTGGATCAGTGCCCCAACCCCTGCCTTATTCAAGAGTCAGCTGTAATTTGGAATCCATATTTTCATCTGAATATGAGCTCTGCCACTTGATGCTAAATAGTCTCTCTGAGCTTCATTTTATCTATAAAATTTGAGTGAATATATTCAAAATATGAACTTCACAAAATGGTTGGGAATATTTAAAATCATGGAATTAATGTACCCCAAAAGCTTCCCCTTCCCACTCAAGGTTTTGGAAACCTTATGCTTGTTCAACACTTACCTTTTCAAAACCTGCTTAAGGGGGAAGAGATCTGATAAGGTCACTCATATTTAGATGCAAATAACTGATAAGTCTTTAAGAATCACCTTATATGTGTTTACCAGGGGTCAAAGATGTTAAGTCAAAGGAATGAATCTTTAACTGTGGAATTTTAGGAATTCACTGCTTATTGACGGACCTATTCATTGCTCAGATATTCACTTCCCCATGCTTTTGTGTTCCAGTCATGGAAGTGGTGGTCAGTCTGCGTACTTAGATAGCCAACACCCGAGGGGACATTGGTGATTAATAAAGAATATTAAAAAAGGGTAATTTTCTAGGTGGTTAATTTTTATTTTAAATACCAGTTTTCTTTAATTCTGTAGCTGCCTTATATTAAAGAAATAGCTACCTAATCTCTATTTAAGAAGGGCTGAACTCCCAAATAGAATATTATTGGTAACAGTGACGTTGTTAGCAAACATTTTTCACTCAACTAGGGGAAGCACCCACAGGAATGAAGGCAGCGTCTGCAGGGTTGCATTTGCCATGTAAACATTACAGATCAGGCAAAATAGCTTTACTTCTTTAAAGGGAAAGAACATCTCCTTGCAGATGAGGGAGTTCACAAAATATACATTAAGTGCAATTTTTAAACTCCATTGAAAGATCTGAACATAACTTTTTGAACACAGAACCATTAGTGGGATCAGCAGTCTGAACTGAAAGGTGAGGTTTGGACCATAATTTGGGACTAATGGACAGAGCTTTGGGCAAAAAATTTGCCATATCCTGGACTTCCACCACTCCTGCTCCACTATTGCCAGACTAATTTTTAAGTTAATACCTCTAATAGTCAAATGAGTCAGGGATTCCTGCAAGGTCTATTTTACAGCTGAGAAAAATGAGCCTTACATCTTGCTACATATCAAAAAAGTGGTTGTTAGATTCCAGCCCAGGCAGTTTGTTGAAACAAAAAAGCACTTCAGATTCTTAAAACTTGTTAAATTAATGAAACAAGAAGGTTTGATGTGTCTTTTATGCTGAGGCTGTCTAAAATCTAAGCCTGTAAAAGCCTCAGAGTTACCAAATCAAAATGCTAAGTACAACCAACCTCAAACAGCCAACGAGGCTTAAGTTACAACCAATCAAATAATTTCCTTTCTTTGCTTTAATACTTTCTTTACATCAATCTTTGCCCAGGTTCCTGCCTGCAGAGCGCTCCTAACCACTTCTGGTTTGGTGCTCCCGGATTCCAATTGATTTTTGCTCAAACTCTTAAAATTTTTAATATGCTTCTGTTCATCTTTTAACAAACTTTAAGGCCAGATGAAATTTCTGTTTCCTTATCCATTGAACCTCCACTGATAATTATCAACACATCCTCAGTTTCTTCACTGTACTGGGTACTTCAAATGTATTATAGGCTGAATAATGTTTAATCTTCTGTATCAGAATTTAAAGTTAAGCATTATTGTCCAGCTTTTAAAACTTGAGACTGTAAATTTCAGAATTAAATTTGTACCCAGGAAGGGTTCTTTTGTTTATGAGCTACTCAGTCTTTCTACCCTATCTCCTGTTGGGAATAACTTGAATTGTTTCAGGAGCGGAAATTCACTATCATCTCTACTCTTGAAAACTTTTGGGTGACAGCACTGTGAAAAAAGCACACGAGGTCCCTTTTGCTTAGAAGATTGACTCCAGTAACTGCCCAGTAATTTAATATTTTTTTCCGACTCTGCTTTTGTCAAAAGGAAATACCCAATTGACTGTCCGTATTTTGCACTGTAAAAAGGTAGCTGCGAGAAGAGTTCCACTCTACCCAGGCTCATACACACGCATGGGTTTATACAAATATAGTGAACATTGTCCTTTCACTTCCTATTTTTTATGATTGGTCTCATTTAAAAATAAAATACTGCCACCTGGTGGACGTAAAAGATGTGAATGAGGCTCCTTCAATTTCACTCTACTCTTGTTTTGTTAAATAAGATAAATACTTATTTGCTTCTATCCTGCGCTAAGCAATCTTGGAGCATATCTGGTCACAAAAATAAGTAAGACCTACTTTCTACCCTCAAAGAACACGTATTGGCATGAGGCTGCCAGTAAGGGAACTGCCCAGGGGATGCCTTGGGTAAATGTGATGCAGACGGGGTCGGTGTCCTAGAAGAGTAGTTCTAGCCGACTTTTGCGGGAGGCTACCTGGAGTGGATGAGTCTTGCTTGTACAGACTCCTGAGAAGTAGTCAGGTGCAGAAATGGAGGACCACAGGAAACAGCATGAAGTGTATTTAGCACAGAAGTAAGAAAAAGCATAGGTTTTTCAGAACAGCAGATTCTGGTTCTAAAACTTAAAATTTGGGAAGAGGAAGAGACAAAACATGAGCCTGCAAAAGCTATCCCAGACTGGTCACAGAAAGCATAAGATACCGTGTTAAAAAGATTGCAATTAACTGACTTGACTGTTTTAAGAGGCAGGGAGATAGTTACGATTTAGCAGATCAGTCTGTTTTGGTGGTCGATCGAGCTTCAGGTCCTGTTGGTGAGGTGAAGGGAGGGCTGTGTGAAGTTACAGGAAAGATGTATGTTTCAGACTCACATTCACAGACAGATTTTTTTCATTAAGGTATCATTGATACACACTCTCATGAAGGTTTCACAAGAAAAACATGTGGTTATTACATTCACCCTTATTATCGAGTCCCTGCATACCCCATTGCAGTCACTGTCCATCAGTGTGGTAAGATGCCACAGAGTCCCTATTTGTCTTCTCTGAGCTACACTGTCTTCCCCATGACCCCACACACACCATGTGCACCAATCATGATACCCCACAATCCCCTTCTCCCTCTCTCGCCACCCTCCCTCCACCAACCCTCCCCTTTGGTAACTACTAGTCCCTTCTTGAAGTCTGTGAGTCTGCTGCTATTTTGTTCCTTCAGTTTTGCTTTGTTGTTATACTCCACAAATGAGGGAAATCATTTGGTACTTGTCTTTCTCTGCCTGACTTATTTCACTGAGCATAATACGGTCTAGTTCCATCCATGTTGCTGCAAATGTCAGGATTTGTTTCTTTCTTAATGCTGAATAATATTCCATTATGTATATGTACCACATCTTCGTTATCCATTCATCTACTGATAGATACTTAGGTTGCTTCCATATCTTGGCTGTTGTAAATAGTGCTGCAATAAACATAGGGGTGCATATGTCGTTTTGAATCTGAGAACTAGTATTCTTAGGGTAAATTCCTAAGAGTGGAATTCCTGGATCAAATGGTATTTGTATTTTTAGTTTTTGGAGGAACCTCCATAGTGCTTCCACAATGGTTGAACTAGTTTACATTCCCACCAGCAGTGTAGGAGGGTTCCCCTTTCTCCACATTCTCACCAGCATATATTCCTAGTCTTTTCTATGTTGGTCATCCTAACTGGTGTGAGGTGATATCTCATTGTGGTTTTAATTTGCATTTCCCTGATAATTAATGATGTGGAGCATCTTTTCGTGTGCCTATTGGCCATCTGAATTTCTTCTTTGGAGAAGTGTCTGTTCATATCCTCCACCCATTTCTTCATAGGGTTATTTGCTTTTTGGGGTGTTGAAGCATGTGAGTTCTTCATATATTTTAGATGTTAACCCCTTGTTGGATATGCCATTTACAAATATATTCTCCCATACAGTAGGATGCCTTTTTGTTCTGTTGATGGTGTCTTTTGCTGTACGGAAGCTTTTTAGAATGATATGGTGTCATTTGTTCATTTTTTATTTTTTTTCCCTTGCCCGAGGAGATGTGTTCAGGAAAAGTTGCTCATGTTTATATTCAAGAGATTTTTGCCTATGTTTTCTTCTAAGAGTTTTATGGTTTCATGACTTACATTCAGGTCTTTGATCCATTTCGAGTTTACTTTGGTGTATGGAGTTAGACAGTAATCCAGTTTCATTCTCTTGCATGTAGCTGTCCAGTTTTGCCAACACCAGCTGTTGAAGAGGCTGTCATTTCCCCATTGTATGTCCATGGCACTTTTATCATATATTAATTGACCATATGTGGTTGGGTTTATATCTGGGCTTTCTAATCTGTTCTGTTGGTCTATGGGTCTGTTCTTGTGCCAGTACCAAATTGTCTTGATTACCATGGCTTTGTAGTAGAGCTTGAAGTTGGGGAGTGAAATCCCCCCAGCTTTATTCTTCCTTCTCAGGATTGCTTTGGCTATTTGGGGTCTTTTGTGATTGCATATGAATTTTAGAACTATTTGCTCTATTTCATTGAAGAATGCTGTTGGTATTTTGATAGGGATTGCATTGAATCTGTAGATTGCTTTAGGCAGGATGGCCATTTTGACAATATTAATTCTTCCTATCCATGAGCATGGGATATGTTTCCATTTATTGGTATCTTCTTTAATTTCTCTCATGAGTGTCTTATAGTTTTCACAGTATAGGTCTTTCACTTCCTTTGTTAGGTTTATTCCTAGGTATTTTATTCTTTTTGATGTGATTATTAATGGAATTGTTTTCCTGATTTCTCTTTCTGCTAGTTCATCAATAGTGTATAGGAATGCAACATATTTCTGTGTATTAATTTGGTATCCTGCAACTTTGCTGAATTCAGATATTAGATCTAGTAGTTTTGGAGTGGATTCTTTAGGGTTTTTTATGTACAATATCATGTCATCTGCAAACAGGGACAGTTTAACTTCTTCCTTGCAAATGTGGATGCCTTGTATTTCTTTGTGTTGTCTGACTTCCGTGGCTAGGACTTCCAAAACTATGTTGAATAAAAGTGGGGAGAGTGGGCATCCTTGTCTTGTTCCCAATCTTAAAGAAAAGCCTTCAGCTTCTCACTGTTAAGTGTGATGTTGGCTGTGGGTTTGTCATATATGGCCTTTATTATGTTGAGGTAGTTGCCCTCTGTACCCATTTCGTTGAGAATTTTTATCATGAATGGATGTTGAATTTTGTCGAATGCCTTTTCAGCATCTATGGATATGATCATATGGTTTTTGTCCTTCTTTTTGTTGATGTAGTGGATTATGTTGATGGATTTTTGAATGTTGTACCATCCTTGCATCCCTGGGATAAATTCTACTTGATCATGATGGATGATCTTTTTGATTTATTTTTGAATTCGGTTTGCTAATATTTTGTTGAGTATTTTTTCATCTATGTTCATCAGGGATATTGGTCTGTAATTTTTATTTTTTTGGTGTCTTGGCCTGGTTTTGGTATTAGAGTGATGCTGGCCTCATAGAAAGAGTTTGAGAGTATTCCCTCCTATTCTTCTTTTTGGAAAACTTTAAGGATGATGGGTATTAGTTATTCACTAAGTGTTTGATAAAATTCAGCAGTGAAACCATCTGGTCCAGAGGTTTTGTTCTTAGGTAGTTTTTTGATTACCAATTCAATTTCCTTGCTTGTAATTGGTCTGTTCAGATTTTCTGTTTCTTCCTGGTCAGGCTTGGAAGGTTGTATTTTCCTAGAAAGTTGTCCATTTCTTCTAGGTTACCCAGTTTGTTACCATATAATTTTTCATAGTATTCTCTCATTATTCTTTGTATTTTTGTGGTGTCCATAGTGATTTTCCCTTCTCCTTTCTAATTCTGTTTATGTATGTAGACTCTCTTTTTTTCTTGATAAGTCTGGCAAGGGGTTTATCTATTTTGTTTATTTTCTCAAAGAACCAGCTCCTGCTTTCATTGATTCTTTCTATTGTTTTATTCTTCTCTATTTTATTTATTTCTGCTCTAATCTTTATTATGTCCTTCCTTCTATTGACTTTAGGCCTCATTTGTTCTTCTTTTTCTAGTTTCATAATTTAAGTTTAGACTGTTCATGTGGGATTTTTCTTCTTTTCTGATGTAGGCCTGTATTGCAATATACTTCCCTGTTAGCACAGCCTTCACTGCATCCCACAGACTTTGCGGTGTTGAATTATTGTTTTCATTTGTCTCCATATATTTCTTAATCTCTGTTATTATTTGGTCAATGATCCATTGATTATTTAGGAGCATGTTATTAAGCCTCCATGTGTTTGTGGGCTTTTTCGTTTTCTTAAATACAGATTTTTGATATCATTTCCAAATGAGATTATGCATTCAGATGCAGATAAACGGGATAGGTTTGAAAGATTATATTATCAAACAGTTTTAAACTTGTATTCCTCTATTAGCCCTATTTATTGTAATACCATCTGAATTGTTTTATAAGTCCTTTAATTGTCTCATGAATACCACAGTTTTACTTGTTTTGAGAGCATTATTCAACCTAAATATTTAATACACACTTTATGTTTTATAGCTGATCTGGCTTTTTTTTTTTAACTTGTTAATATACTGAAAGTCTCACAAAATTAAAAAGATGTACATCCTTTCTTAAAGTCTGGAAAAATCCAGTGATCAAAATCCAGTGGTAAAAGGATTATAGGCAGAGAAAAGAACTGAAAAATATTTTGGAGGGAAAATGAGCAGAGATGGTGTGGATTACTGAAGGTGGGGGAAGCCAGTTGGAAGATGAAGGAGAAAGGAGGAATCTAAAATGACTCCCAGGTTTATGCCTCAGTAACTCCTGGATGCAGTCACTTTTAACTGAGGCATGGGGTCGAGGAGGCTGAGGCATTTTTTATGTAGGGACAGTATCTCCATTTTGGTTGTGTAGAAATTGAGAGCAAGTCTAACGAATTTTTCTAGCCCACAGTTAAGGATATGAAACTGAAATTCAGGGCATTCGCTAAGGCTCATTAGAGATTAGTGAATTATCAGTGTTAAGAAGGTAACTAAAGCTCAAGGATAGTTGAGAACACCTGAGGTAGCTTGTCGTGTGCAGCGTCAGTGGAGTGAGAGCGCCTCCCAGGACTCTTCTTAAATCTGGGAGATATTTTTATGAAGGCAAGTGGGTTACCTTTCTTTTGAAAACTAACACCTAAAGCCATCTTGATTACATGAAAGTTTGTAGAAAAGGAAAAAAAAGCAAACAAGGATTAAGAGGAAGAATTTGAAAATTCCTGCTAAATGGTTAAATCAAGATATTTATTATAGAAGTAGTTTGAGTAGAAACAGCAGAAAAATGCGGGTTCCAGGTAGAGAGGAGGGAAAGTAATATCAAATGTCCTGCTCTCCAGTTACTTTCCCTAGAGCAGACCATTTGATGGGAGATGTAAGAGGACATACATAGCAGGATTCCTCCATCAGTTTTACAGTCTTGATTCAGTGTCTTTCATCATGGCCAGAAGAGAGGCTAAGGATAAATTTTTCATGGCAGTTTAATGAATAAAAATGAATTTGAAACAGCCTGAATTTCTCTCTATTGGTAATAACTGAGCCAGTTTCTCAAAATGGGCACCCACAGAAGGCATTTGCAGTAGACTGAAAAATGGCCCCCAAAGATATCCAGGTCCTAATTCCTGGAATTTGTGAGTCTTATCTTATATGACAAAATGGATTTTGCAATCCTGATTTAAATTAAGGATTTTGAGATGGAGAGATTATCCTGCATTTTCTGAGTGGGCTCTAAAATAAAGGCAGTATCTTCCTAAGAGGAAGGTGGTGGGAAATTTGACAAACAGAAGAGAAAACCGTGTGACAGAGCAAAATCAGAGAGAGACAACCTGTAACTTTGGAGATGGTGGGAAGGTGCCACGAGTCGAGGGATGAAAGGAATCAAGCTCTCTAGAAGCTGAAAAAGGTCAGAAAAGGATTCTCCCTGACAGCCTCCTGAGAAAGCACAGTTCTGCCAGTTTCTTGATTTCTGCCCAGTGAAACTAATTTTGGACATCTGGCCTCCAGAACTATAGGAGAATAAATTTGTATTGTTTTAAGCTATCAAATTTTTGATAACTTGTTACATTGTTAAGTAGGAAACTAAAACCATATTTTAAACTTATAAAATAATTGCTCTAGAAATCTCTTAAAATATTCTTAAAAAAGAAAGAAAACTCTTGGGCAAAGTAGAACATTTTTTCAATGTTTTGACAAAGTACAAAATGAAGCTTCAAAAAATGTGGGCATGGTTTCAATGTTATTCCCTGGAGAACTTTGGTAAATGAACTTTAACCTTCAACTATGAGAGTAGAGTTGACTATATATATAAATACACACACACATTTGTTCAGTAGGCAGGGTCACTTCCTTCATGGAATTTAGATTAATTTAAATTTTTTTTTAACATTCTGACTCCTTTGATCAGAGAGGAACCATTTTATGTTTTGCCATAAATGGAAGAAGTTGCTTGCATGTGAGGTTATTTTAATCATATTTCTGAGTTTTCCAGTGATGTCTTCCAGACCCTTATAATTGGGTACCCTATAGATGGAATCCTAAGCCATCTAGCCTTCTCCATAATTTCCTTCCTCAGATGACAAAGTAATGTTAGTGATGTAAGACATGATGTGGCCTGGGTGTTCAGAGGAGAGAGATTGTGCTGTCTCTGTAGTGTGGGCTCTGGAAGGGACTGAAAAGATCCTATCATCTTATTTCCTGATTGCTCTGTGTGCAGTTATCTGCCTGATCCAGATCTCTAGCCTTTTTGGGGGACTACAAGTCATACAAATAGGCAATTAAACACATATGTGTATACCTGAACTCTTTATGTATCATAAAGTATAAGAATAAGACCGAAGACTTCATGGAAAACTGTCAGGGTTATTTACACTACCAAAGTTTTTGATTAACAATTATTTTCCATGACTCAGAAATATGTTTTACTTAAGATTACATGTCGAGATATTTGTTTAGGGAGAAAACATGTCATTAAATGTTAACCGGTGAAATAGATGTACGTCAGTGTCTTTATTGTTTTGATTTTTCAATTTTCTGAGGGTTTGACATTTTTCAAAATCAAGTTTGGAGAAAAATTAAGAGATAGGGTACAATGAGTTTCTGAAATGCACTAAAACTGTAGATACAGAAATGTGACTATTACTTCTGTGGTCTGATCATTGGGAAGCATCCAGGTGGTATATTACCTACTGAGGAAACTTAATTTGGAGAGAAGAACTCTCTATCATGGAGGAATAGGGCACCCAGTTAATAGAGTGCATGTGATACACATGTTACCCACTCATTCAAATCTTTGTTTGTTGTTATATTACTTTTAAAATTCTACCTTAGTTTAGTTGAACAGATCTACACTGTTGGCAATAAAGATATAACTTAAGACTGCATGCTAGTGGGCATATTGAATTGAGTCCAGTTATTGTGATGGATATCAATAATTACTTAAGATGAAGCTTATTGAGTTTTGTTTTTCTTTAGGAGAGCAAGGCAGAGGCTTTTATTTAGAGGGAACGTGAGAGGACAGAGCTCCTGGCTCAGGCCAGGAGGGGACAAGAGAGTCCCGCTTATTGAGATTTTAAAACATTATTGTCCCTATAAAGAGAAGCTAAGTTATCCAACAATAAATGATAGGGTCTTATAATGCCAAGAAAGATATGGAAAACGATATATGTTTGTAATGAAACGTATCATTGCCACACTTTGTTCTTTCTAGTATAAAAAACCTTTCTGTCATCTGCAGATGAACATTCACACTTGCAAATTTAACTCAGTTTTCAAAAGAAACATCCTTTAAATGTATAAATAGTATGGACTGGCAGTAAACAGTTATTTTACTGTGATCTTATTTTTTCATTAGCCCTAAGGTTTACATGTTCTGGGACTACACTGACACCTAGAGGCAGTCAGTTTTAAGTACCACTTATGTCCATCCAGTGGTTTTCATACGTTTCTCACATAGGGGCTTATTGGTAATGCTTTATCTTTTCCTTCTTTTCTAAGCAAAAGAAGTATCTCATTGTAAAAAGTAACATACTGTAGAGAAAACAGAAGGAAAATTAAGAGACTTTATACATTAATGGAATCAAAAGTCATACCATGATTGAAATGTATTTTTTTCCCTTAATAAGATACTGTTGTAGATTCCATAGTTTCTTTGTGAATTTAGTAATAGGAAGAAAAGTTAAAGAATTTGAATCAATTTTTTAAAGTATATATTATGCAGTATATTTGGAAGAATGAAGTTTATATTGAAACAAAATTATAACATACATGTATGCCTAACAGTTTAGGACTCATTGTTCTATGGCTACACATGTTTTAGGAATTCATTTATGTATTTTAAAACTAAATGGAGGAATCAATTAAGGAAATGCATTGCTCCTTAATTTGGAAAGCTATATGTGCATAGTCTGATTCTCTCTTAAATATGTATGTTCTTTTAGTGTTTAAACAGGAACATTACAGTCATTGAACATGGCATATTAAACTTAATGAGAATTTTTGTCTTTCCATAAACGTATAGCATGGGAGAGATCTATTTTGAGGTTGCCTCACAAAACTGAAAGCACAAAAAAAGGCAGACGGTGCAGCCACAAATGAGGCTTCTGAAAGGAAGTGTTGCCAAACCCAGGAGCTCCCATAGCTATTTGCATAAATGCTAGCAAAGTTCCTCAGCCGATCTGGTCTTGCACCCCAGACGCGGAAAAGCAGATGAGGCAGCAGATGACCATTTAGATTGCCAGGGTGTGTGAACCAGCGAACATCCCCCACATTACTCACTAAGTAATAAGGAGGGGCCTCAGATATGTTCCACAATTCAGATGGGACTGCCAGTTGGCCCCTGGGCTTCATTCTGTGTGATCCATACACAGCAGATACACTCAGGAGACAATGCAAATGAGTCAACAGACAGCACGGAGGTCCCAGCAGCAGCAGGCAAGGTATTGCCTATGCAACAGGGCGTGATGACAGATAATTAGCTGTGACATGCCCCTTGATGGCAGTGGGATGAAAGCATTCAGTTGGAAACCAGTGTGCAACATGGCATTGTGAACCATGAGCTTTAACTTTAGAGCATAAATTCTTTTTTGACAAATCATTTTTTAAGGAGATTGTTGGGAAGAGTTAAGTGTTCATGATTCTAGGAAATGTTAAATTTTATTAAGTGCTTATTACTATGTTCCAGGCATTAGGAGACAGACTTGTCATACAAGGTCAAATTTAATGTCCTAAAATTCCTATTTTTTAAGAACTCCCTTATTTTACATATAAGAAAACTGAAGCTTTTGGAAGTAATTCAACTTGCTCAGTGATACATTGCTAATAAGTAGAAGCGATATGAAGCCAGCTTGGGGCTCTTTGTATACAACATTGGTCCTATAATTTGCCTATCACAAACATGTTAACTTTTTTTAAGGGTATTTGATAGAATGTCACCCCCACCACCACCATCACCAATTTTTCCTGGTCTTTGGATGTACTTGGCTTTACTCCACTTGAGTAAAATAAGTGTTATGTTTTTGGTATTTTTACATCATAATTTTTTTATTTCTTCTTCAAAGTGTTGGTTATTCTTTAAAAAATATTCTAAATGACTATTGGAGCATTGGAAAAATTTAATATGGACTATATATATTAGAAAATAGTATTATATCTATATTAGATTTTCTGAATTTGACAGTGTTCTGTGGCTATGTAAGAGAATGCTATTTTTCTGAGGAGGCACATGAAAATAGGGATAAAGGGTCATGATATCTGTTACATACTTTAAATCTTGTTCAGGAAAAATATTAATAATAACATGTACATAGGTATATATGGAAATAGAGTGACAAAGCAAATGTGCAAAATAGTGATAATTGATAAATTTAGGTGCTATATATATGGGAGTTTACTGTATTCTTACAACTATTCCACAAGTTGAATTTTTTCAAAGTAAGTTAAAAATAAATTGTTACTTTTTTTAACTCTCTATTAGGCCAGTTTTTCTTTGAAAGCTTTAGGAGTACATGAACAAAGTTAACCATAACTTTCAGTATTTGTAGTCTCGGAGGCTGAATGCAGCTGATTCCCATAGCTGGCCAGCCTTTTCACCCTTGTCACAAGTTATCAGTGTCTTTTCTACTGGTGTAATGGTCTGTTGTCTGTGAAACCATCTGGGTGATATGCTACTCACTCTTCATTTTTGTGGCCAGAAGGGCCTTATGATAAGTGATCATGATGAAGGACGATAATGTATACAAGACACATTTTTGTCATTATTATTTGCTTGGGCATTTCAGCCATGTGGAAGATTACTAATCTCACAAGCCATTTTTCCACCAAAATAAAAAATTGTATTTCTTCTGCTTTCAAGAATCACATGAACATTTTTTAAACCAGAAGAAGAAGATGTCTCATTATTCATTTCAGTTGAAGGCATTTGATATTCATAATCAAAATTATGAAATATGTTCAAAGCTGCCATCTTGTGGTGATATTCTATTCAATATTTATCAGATATATTGATAAAATCTGGCTACATCTGAAGACTAGAAGGAAAGAACATTGCAGAAATGCATTTTAGGACATGTCAGAAGTCTGTATTTTGAAACCTGTGTAAAAAAGAATATATGAGTGTATTTCCATGTGTAATTTACTAAGTCTAACTGATTTATAACTGGTCGTACTCATTTTACTAACATTTCTAATTGAAAGTCTTGACAGGTTGTATTCATTGTCCTTTATTTGCATCTTCCCAAAATTAAGTCACGGTTTTCTATTTCATAGGGGAAAAAATTAAGAATAAACTTTTGCTTAACAATATAAAATTTGAAACCAATCATTCATTACTGAGATTTCTGTAAGAGTCACTCATTTACTTAAAATTGTCTTTCAGAAAGTCAAGGTTCATGAGGAACCGCCAAGGTCCTCTGCCCCAATCCTCCCCCCAACACAAATCACACTTTCTGGTTACAATAATTTTCAGCTCTTGAAGTTTCTTCTTCTGATTTCTAAATAATGTATTTAAACTTCTATTTCTTGTCTTTTAAAAAAATGTAGAGGTTGCATGTTTTAACCTTCTGTCATGGATAACAAGGACTCAGGATTTTATCATAGCCCTGTGTGGTTAGCTTTTCCAGCAGTTTTCTCACCTTTTAGGTTTCAGCCTAATTTTTAGTTCTTCAGCTAAACTTGTTTAATCACTATCTAAATTAGATACCCCCCCAAATTTCTTTTTTTTAAGGAATGCACATTGTTTCTTTCATACTGTTCTAATCACTAAATATTATGATTGTTTATTTGTTGTGGCAGTACTCTTAAGTCACCACAATCCCAAATTTGTTCTCTCTTATCTCTTGCTATTAGAATTATGATTTTACTTTTTATTATTATTTTTAATTGAATTATAGTTGCTATAATCTTATAATATTATATTGGTTTAAAGTATACAACACAGTGAATGAACAGTTACACATATGAAATCCTCACCTCAAGTAATGCATTTACTATCTATCAACATAGAAAGATGTTACAAAACCATTGAAAGTATTCCCCCTTCTGTACTTCCATCCCAGTGAACAGTTTATATTATGATTGAGACTTTGTGCCTCTTTATCCCTCTCACCCACCCCAACCCCTCCCCCATCGTAACCACTAGTAATTTCTGTGTCCATGAGTCTACTGCTGTTTTGTTAATTTGTTTTTTGTTTTTAGAGTCCACATATAAGTGAAACCATACAGTATTTGTCTTTCTCCGCCTGGCTTATTTCAGTTATCATAGTACCCTCCAGGTCCTTCTATGTTGTTGCAAATGGCTGAAATTCTTTTTTATGGTTGAATAATATTCCATTGTGTATATGTACCACATCATTTTTCTCCATTCATCTGTTGATGGACACTGGCTGCTTAAATATCTTGGCTATTGTAAATAATGCAGCAGTAAACATAGGGGTGTTTGGGATAGCAGCCAACCAACCAACAACAACAAAAAAAACCTCTCAATTTTCTATACTCCTTGGCCACATGACAAATTCCTAATGAGATACAGGCAGAATTCTTGGACAGACATCTATTTCTGAATAAAAGGAAAATTTCTGTGTGGGATAGACACAGGGTCGGAGAAGCAGCAGCCATTTTGCCATCCTGATAGTATAAATAAAAGGATAAAACCCATACAGTAAGGTAGTGGAAAAAAGTTAGAAAGAGCCTGAATCCTTGAATGCATCAGAAAATAATGCATTCCTCATAGAGTACATTATTTTTTGTCATTCTTTCCCTTTCGATACCGTGCTCCATGAGGCCAGGAGCACCGTGAAACTTGTTTATCTTTGTAGCCTTAAATCAGCTTTTCTTTTTTTATTTCCAGAATAAAAGTATTTAATTTTTTTATTGGAATATAGTTGCTATAAAATATTATATTGGTTTCAGATATACTTAAATAAGCTTTTCTTAACCTCAGCACTATTAACATTTGGGGCTGGATAGTTTTTCTAGGTGGGGGGCGGTTTGTGTTTTCTTTGATGTTTGGCAGCCTCCAAAACCCAAGATGCCTTCGGGTGTAAATAGCCTTTCACCTGGGGACCATTTCTTTAGAGGGATAGGTTCAGTGCTCAGGAAATAGTTTTCAATAAGTATTGGTTGTATTAACAATATTAATCAGTAATTGGATCTGAGACTTGAGAGAGATGGTAGAATTCAAGAGTCACTTCCAAATTTCTCTCTTGGGCTAGTAATATATTATTGTCTTACTTAAGAAATGAAGAGGCACATTCTAATTTGTCAATGTCTCCCTTAAATTGTGGTCTTAAAGTTAAGTAAATATTCCAAATGTGTCTCAAATGTCACAGTTTTATGTTTTTCTATTAACAAAGCACAGTACATAAGCATTCACATAATATTTTTTCCCTCTTTATCAATTACATAGCATTTTCCCCTTTTATTAGTCACGTTGCACTACTGGCTTACAACGAACTTGAAATCCACTAAAATCATTTCATCTCTTTCATATCGGGTTTGTTAATAAGTCAAAATAATTTTTTTTTCTATTCATATTACCTCGTTCTGCCCAAATTGGTGCTCCATTGGTTGGTTGGGCTGGTTGACTAGGAAATGTCAATGGACAAAATAACATTGTTGCATATTCATGGACTGAATTCAGGACAAATGTCTTACAACCAAACCTTGAAACAATTATTTTAATAGTCAAAATCTTCGTCCCTGCATCCAGTTTTAAAGATGACAAGGAGCTATAAGTGAGCTCTGTCTCTGAAACCTGCTTCTAGGAATGAAAACATGATTTAACTTCTGAGGGACACAGGAGTAATAGATTTTCATTCTTGATTGTATAGGAAGGTCCGATCAGCCATTGCCACTCACCCTTTTAGACTGTAATGCTTAGCACAGTTTGTGGCATTGGCATGCAGTTGGGTGCTTGTGCAACAGGAAGGAATGGGTTTAAGTTCTGTGGGATGTGCTTTCTGGTGAGTGCATAATAACTTCATTTAGTATATTTTATAAGCAAAGTGGAGGACCAAGAACAGTGGAAAACCTTCAAGACTGCAAATGAGTATTAATCTGATACTAAAGTGATACTATAGCATATTATAGGAAGAGTGATAGCCACCTGATCACGATCCCTCATAAGCTCTTACAGAGCTATAAAATAAACAGAAATCCTTGAATGAAAGAAAAATAAAGCAACACATGAGAGAGAAATTATCAAAGCTGTATTTATAAGATAATGAGTATAGCTTTCTCTTTTATAATTTCTTAGAAATAATGTGTATGTTTTGTGACAGGCCCTCATCCTCTCTCCCATGAACTATTCAATATTAACTAGTCTCTAAGCTTTGACTCTAATCATTCCAAATCATTCTTAATCAACATTCTTAACAAATACCCCACCACCTTTATCTTTGTGATTCTCCCCTGTTCCTTCTTACCTCTAGAAAGAATTCCAAATTTCTTAGGATTGTGTATTAGACACTTAATTCACTAGCAATTTATCTTTCTAATCCTCTCCATGAAAACTATCTACACTGATGTACTCTACATTGTTGAATATAAAATGCTCTTTCAAAGTTCTATGACTTTGCTCATGCTGTCACTTCTGTGTGTAATGCTCTTTTCTACTGTTTTATTTGGTAAATCCATTGGCATTCCTTGAGGCCCAAGTCACATGTGTCCTCAATTTTCCCTCCCCAAATCCACAGTATGCTGAACTATGTCTGAAATCTAGTATGTGTTTAATAAATGTTTATAAAATGAGTAATTAGTAAATCTCCAAAAATAGTGGAGGGGGCTTAGTTTCATTAATGTTTATATAAAAAATGTTACATTATATAATACTTTATCTGCAAATCTATAAGCATATATTTTAATCAAAATGTATTCAAGAAAATCAATTTAGTAATGCTATTTGAAAGTTAAAAATGCCATCCTTCTCTTTCAAAACACATTTTGTCTTTTTATCTTATGCACATCGCCTTGAGATTGTTTAATGTAGGGAAACCAAATAACCAATCATGTACATGTAAATTTAGTCTTGTTCCAGTTTATTAAGTTGGGACTATCAGACTACCCATTTTCTACAGCATATGATTGTTACTGTTATGATTTCTTTTTACTGATCTTAGTTAAAATGTCTGGTCACTATGACCAGCCTTTAGAGTTCTTCATTGCAAATATTGTTTTAATAGCACGAGATCAAAAAGAGAGAGAGAAAAAATTTATTTTAGAAGACAGAGAAGAAAAAAAGAATGACATTCTTTCAGAATTGCATAGGAAAGGAGGACTGATAAATATTATTTTAATAGTTTATTTTGAAAATGTATGAAAAGCTGATAAATGATAGGCAAATGCTCTCTGAAATAACAGTCAATTGCATGCCATTTGTACAGCACTATGATGCATGTTTTCAACTTTTCTGCCTTTTATGGGTCCTCTCAGATATTAGAAGAGGAATTGAGAGGTGAGATATATGCATGGGTAGTTCCTTTCTCAGTGCGTTTAGAGGTAGGAGAACAAGAGGAGCAAACATGGGCAGTATCAACTGTTTTTAAACAAAGTGAAGCTTTTACCTCTCCAAAGTGTGGCAAATACTGGTTTTGTTGTGACTTTGAATCTTAGTCTAAATAATATATGCTGATGCCCAGA
Organism: Smutsia gigantea; assembly: GCA_032199065.1. Classification (NCBI taxonomy): domain Eukaryota; kingdom Metazoa; phylum Chordata; class Mammalia; order Pholidota; family Manidae; genus Smutsia; species Smutsia gigantea. The sequence continues at coordinate 17,231 of JAVSCE010005012.1, read as the reverse complement.
GGGGAAGACCAGTTTGAAAAAGTTAATTGGAATCCCATTTATATAACTCTGCATAATTTATTTGACTAATAAGTGTGGCTTCTTTTTTGGCCAATGCCAGTGTTGGTCAATGTCAATGAATGGAAATGTATTTACATTTTAACATTATCGAAATGCCTACTCATGTATTTTAATTAGGGATTTACTATCAGTCATGATTTTTCTTCATACATAAACAAAGCACAGCATCTTATTTACATTGTTATGTATAGTTAGTTGACTTTTAATATGCCAAAGATCTTCACACTATCTACTTAAATATTGTGGAGCTAGTGCAACCTACCACTTAAATAGAAACCATTGAGAAGACTGTTTCTCTTCCCAGCTCTGGAAAATAATATTTGGAGGCTCAATTCCAACATGTGCATGCATAAGGAAAAAGTAACAAAGTAAAAGGAAATAGAGTTAGTAACTCAGTCTATTATTTTTCACCCATGTGGTTTTATGATACTAATGCATAAGAGAATTGGTCATTCATTGTTAGACCGTAGACTGATTAGGATTCTGGGTTTTTCATATTCTTAAGCATAGTGTTGAAGCTGGTCAGTGAGGAGAGGCTGATTTGCTTCATCCACGTTGCTTCTGTTGCGAATCAGACAAGAAGCACCCACAAATATGGCTGCAACCAGTAGTAAAGCAGCAACTACTGCTATGGTCACAATCTCAGAAATACTGAAATTCCGACCTATTTGAAAAATAAAATAAGAGCAAAAAATAAATAGTAAAATAGTTGCCACCAGAAGTTGGTATCCTAAATTTAGGCACTGTTCCAAGCATTTTACAGAAATCTTCATATTTAATTTTTATTGGCCACATTACCTGCTACAGCAGCATGTGTCATTTTTATGACACTTCCTATTTCTCATAGTTAGTGGGCTCTATTGGGATAGTTATTACTATTTCCATTCTAAAAATGAGGAAATGATGGCTCAGAGTTTGAATAATTTGCCCAACACCATTTGGCTTATAGGCACTAGAGCTGCTTCTGGAGCCCAGGTTCTCAGAATCCAAATCCTATGCTTGTCCACTGTACCTACTGCCTTTGTTGGGAAAGGTATTTAAAATTAAGAAAGTTTTGAATTTTAAAATCGCAGAAAAAGTAGCTAAGAGTATCTGACTCCAAGTTTTGCTTTTAAGGATAAATAAATGGAGGCTACATTATGTAGTAGAAAAATGGGGGCATATTACATGGGCTGTAGCTCAAAACGCATTCTCTGTGCTTACTAGAAATGTGATCTTTGACAGCTACCCTTTCTATTCTTTGACTTTCTCATTTGTAAAATGAAGATTACAATACTTATCTCATAGGGTTGTAAGGGTTAAAAGAATGTGCTATATAATCAGCTCAATAACAGGTCAGATCGGGCACTCAACATATGTTAAATTCATTCTCTTTATCCCCAAATAATACAAATGAAAGCTTCCAAATCCAAATGGAAAATGTAAGCCTCGGAAATACTTTAATTACTTTAAAGGTAATACATTTGTTCTGGAAATTTCACAGTAAAAATGTATTTTCAATACTCACTTGGCCATTGAACTTCATAAATATACCCCAGGTTGTCAGGAGCAGTAACAAACATTTCTGTGTTGGTGACTGGAGGCCAGAATGGTACCATATTGTATTGTCTATTATGTCCAATAGGGGCATTTTCCATTGGAAATGTGGATATATCTAAAATATGTCAAAGACACCTTGTTAATAGACACAGTAAAGTTAATATTAATACATTTTTATATTCAGAAGGTGACCTGAAATAGTCAACGATAAGATGAAAACATCATTTCATATTTTACATTGAATAAAGACATAACATTTCACTATAGCAGAATGGGGAATTGCATAAAAAAAGAGTTCAGATGCTCAGAGTACAGCACTAATATATCATCCAACAGGAAAAGGAAGTTTAAAAGCAGTGAAGTTTTAGTACTTTATCATGTATGTTGATCACTGTTTTACTTTTAAATTACAGAAACTAATTGGAATGAAACTAATTAAACTTATTTTCAAAGCTAGAGAAAGTACAGACCTATAGTTTGCTGTAGCCTTACCTATAATTTAAATTTGAGAGATGATATATCTAATAGAGGTTTGTCCTTGAATATGAATATTTCTGTTTTGGCATTCTTCTCTTTTCTGTTGTCTTTTAAAGAAATAAATACTAACTTATTCTCCAGGCATTCCTCTGTTAAGCAAAAACACTTAAATTTTGAATCAAGTTCCTGGAACCTATTTGCTTCCTGACTCCTCTCCTCTTTCTATTTAAAAACAAGTCACAGGCATTTATGTTATTAGTGAGTTTGTCATCAGGAATAAAAGGAGTGAAAAGCTCTTTGTGGAAAAAGGTCGTTCTTTCTTGTCGTTCTGCATTTATGTTGGTACAGTTAAATATGAGATGGGAATACCACAAAACCAAAGTTGGAAGTGGGTTTGGGCAGGACATTAGTGGGGTTATTTTAGGAGAGTGGGAATATGTGGGAAGGCTAGCCAAGTACTAGATTTTGTTTGCAAGGAGTGTTACTTGTGTAGTCACACTGTTCCTGTAAAGCAGAGTAGCATGTTTTAGCATTTACTCTGAAAAACAATTGATCATAGAAATGGCATGTAGTGTTTATATTTATGTGATTTTAACTTTACCATGTGTTAATTCTAATGAAGTATTTATCTGTTAAAATCTGTTGAGCTCCTGCTAGTACCAGGCACTGCTTTAGGCCTGGGGGTTACAGCACTGAACAAAACAAACAAATTCCTGCCTTCAATAACCTCACAGTTGGTGTAGTAGTATTATTTATTAAAGCTTGATATTAAGGCTAATACCTTAAATAATTTTTTAAACTTTCCAATTTACCTTTCTACTGAAACCTGATTTGGTCAGCCTCAACCCAATTCAGCTTCAGCTATAGGATAGTTATATTCATTAAAATGAGTGGAGGAATAATAGTTAAAAAAAAAAAGCAGTAACAATTGGATTGATACGTAATTGCACTATTCAAGACCCTCCCCGTCTCACTTAGTAAATCCAGTGTCTGTCAGGGTCTGTCCGCTGTTATCCCTCTGACCTGTCTCCCCTCTCCCACCATTCTATTCCCTCTCTCCACTCTGCTCCAGCCACATTGGGCCCCTTTGTTCTTTTGTCTTGGGAGGATCTTCCTCCATTTATTTACACAGTAGTCCCTATCACTTGTCCTGATTTTATTTGTCTACGATGACTCTCCCCCACCTAACATACAATATATTTATTTACATATGTTTCTTTTCACATCTACCAATAGTTAGGAAAGTTCCAGGGGGAAAGTATTTTTGTGTGTTTTCTATGCTACTGTATTAATGGCAGCTAGAATACTGTTAGGAAATAGTAAGTGATCAAGTAATATTTTTTCAGGCTTTATTGAGGTATAATTGACAATACTGCACATGTTTAAGGTGCGTGGCATGATTTAAAATGGCTAATAGGTATGTGAAAAGGAGCTCAACACACTAATTATTAGAAAATGCAGATTAGAAACAAAATGAGATATCACCTCACACCTGTTAGGGTGGCTACTTACTATAAAAAAGACAAGCGATAACAAATGCTGGCATGGTGTGCCAAAAAGAGAATCATTGTGCACTGTTGGTGTGAATGTAAATTGATCCATCCACTGTGGAAAAAACAGTATGGAGGTCCCTCAAAAATTAAAAATACAACTACCATATAATCCACCAATCCCATATCTGGGTATATATCCAAAGGACATGAAATCAGTATCTCGAAGAGAGAATCTATACCCCATGTTTGTTGTACCATTAGTCACAATAGCCAAGATAAGGAATCAAATAATACTTATGAAAGGATTTCAGTATATGTGTGATTACTTCATTTCTCTCAGGATATAATAAATAAAGTAGTGATAGGTCTGGAAAATGTATAAACAGCTTTTTCTGAGAAATGCACCGAACTTTTGGGCTACTATATTTAAAACTTAAACTTACAATGTTTTAACCAGTAGAAGCACTTTCACTGTTCGAAAAATAATGCAAGTCTCTCAGCTGAGTAGAAGTGAAGAGAAAGTGGATTTTTAAATATTTTGAAGAAGGCACTAAAATACACTTAAAAGATTTTCTCTGGTATGATATTAAAATCAACGTTAACTTTTCATGTTGAACAAAATTTGCATTTGTGAAAGTCCATAAATAATAAAAATCAAAACTTTGGATTATGAGTATGATATTTTTTTCTCTTTTGGGGTACCAAAGAAGAGCTCGGTAAGGCTTTCCCATTCACATTAAAAAGCAAAAGGAATGCTCCTTAGAAGATATGGGGAAGAAAGACTTGGGAAACATGGTAGTCATCTTTTCATAGTAAAAATGAGAAGGGATTATCGGCTTAGTTTAGTGAATGCTAATCAATGTCATCTAATAACTGTCCTGAGAGACATACTGTCTGCATTTTCAAAGTGGTATTTTTTAAATTAATTAGGTATTATAGCTATTTTATCCTTCTTGTGAAGTGTATTTTAAATGTGTTAAGTGCTCAGCCTGTAGTGATAACTGTGGCATCGGAGTGAGTGATCATCTTGCTGAGCTTGCAGAAAAGCAGATGAAAATGTCTCACCAGCATTGTATCTCCTCAGCCACTCGTCAAAGACAGCGTCAGTGAAAGTATGCAGGAGGACAAAAATAGGATCATTTGGGGATAAATGGGTTTGCCCCCCCGTTCCATTCAGGAACAGATGAGCCAAATTGTGAAGGCTTCGAACAGCAGGGTCGTACCTTCCTGTGGGATCACTGTAACCTAGATTGTAAAAATATGGATGAGATTAGTAAAAACCATTACAAATATCTCACTTTTCCAGTCAACAGGTGTGGTTATATTGGGAAACAATTTTTCTTAAGCTTGTTAGGCCAATTTTTACCTTAATGTAATAGCGTTTCTTCTCTGTAACTACGGTTGGTATCATTTGTCGCTGTACACAGAGCTAGGATAGTTTTAAGCTAGTGGCATGACATTTTAAATGTAGCCTCTAGGTTAAAAGCAATGATGTGCAAAGGATACCAGTCAAAATAGATAGAATAATCTATTTTGACAAGGCAAACATGGGTCTATGTGGAAATAAAGATAGTGGAAATCTCTGGCTTCTACTAAAAACTGCTGACACATTTGAGAGAAAACAACTCTGATTGTCCTGGAACTTAAATTGCCAGATGTTACTTTAGTCCCCTACCTTATTCCTTTTGAATGACTGTCAGCATGTTTATTTTTGGAAAGTTATCTTATTTTCATAGAAAAGTTACAACTTCTCAGAGCTTTCTTAACATAGCTATACTAGTTTTAACCATGTGCAAAGCCTGTTGTCAAAACATCATATAACTTTTGATAATTATCTCTATTCATATGTATTTCCCATATTTTATGTAATACTCATATATGCCATATAATATACATATTTCTCATCGTATGTATGTTTCCCACATGTGTTTCCACATTATATGTCATGTATAAGGCAGAAGATGAGGATAGCTCATAAACAAAAATGGACAGTGTATATGATATAAGTGTTTTTGGTTGGCTTGAAGGATCAGAGATGGAAAAGCAGGGAAAGATTTTATAGTATAAAATTAAATTAGAATTTTAAAATACATTAGCCCACTTGTGTAATTGTAGTCAGTCATTCACACATTCATTTAATACATTTATTACATTTTGTTAATTCAAAAAAAGTTTAAAGATTGCCTGTACTATATATGGCATGTGGCTAGGCACTAGTCCTTTCATACACACTGTCAGGAGATCAGTATAATTTGGGTTTTGATTGGGCATCAAGAAGACACAATCTATAAATTCGTTTAGAAATCAGTACTAATAGCCTTAGCTTACATATATATTAGTTAGGCAGAATATAGTGATTACTTATTGAATCATCTTCAAATTAGTGCATTTGTATAGAGTTATTGCAGTTAGCATAAAAATGGAACAGAATGGTATGCAATTTTGATGATAAAAGAGGAGAGAATTGAGAATAATGATCAGATTTTTATGTCAAGTATCCCAGATCCTGAGGACAAAGTAATCTATTCCCCTTTATTTTTAGGGGGGTGTCTGACATGTTCAATGCTATATTTAAGGTAGTTTTGGACAATAACCAGTTTATAAAAAAATTAAATGTGATTCCGTTTTAAAACTTTTAAGTATTATCAAACATGATTTAGAGGTATCAAAATTTGTTGTATAGAGACAATGGACTTAGAAAATTTGGATTTGAAATTGTGCTCTGTTACACAGTATCTGGAAATCCATTTCACTTCTTCAGAACTCAGTTTCCTCAGCTTTAAAATAAATAAAGGAATCTTTTTTTTAATTAAACACAGAAAGCCAAATTATACATCATTAGACGCTTTTTTGAATTTTTATGGACCTTAAAAAATAAGTTATAGGACAGTACATACCTAAATAAAATGTATGCCCAAAACAGGCTTTGTTCAATGTCTATTAATTGTTCAGTTTTTTATTTTTTTAAGAAAAAAATTTGGTAAGCTTTCAAAGACTTGAATATTATTTCCCTATACTAGAATTTGATACAGTTATATATATATATATATATTTCATGTCTGACACTTTTCTTTAAGAAAGTTCTGTTTTGAGCTGTGAATTTTGACTACATCATATTAGGAGGTGCTATTTACATTAATTCACAGGATCATTATGGCATTCAAGGATCTTACAGAGATCTGAATTTGAATATTTCAGGTTACTGTGAAAACACTTTTTTACTTGCCTTCCACTGTGTTTCGGAAACTGTTTGTAGAATTGGAATAAAAAGGAGGTGTGTCAAATAAACCGACTTCCAAGCATTGAGCGACATCCTGTGGTCTAGGAAGACGTTGAACCATTGGTCTAGCCACATTTCCAGCCGGGTTTCTCCTAATTGGCCCACCTTCAGTGCCTGGAAAAATGGGATATGCAAACCTTTATAAGACTTTTTAGAGATTATATTAACACTTCTACATAGCATGAGCACTGAAAGATAAGTTCTACTTGGTAGAAGAGAAAAAATTTAAATATGTATTTAGTGGCATTATAGTGAGAAAATCTGTTATCACGTCCAACTTCTGTGAGTAGAGTTAGATGTGTGATACATAAAATCATCTGAAGAAAAAAATGATCACAGTAACAGATCGGGGTCCTGGTATTTGTTAAATCAATATATGCTTCCTCTACAAGAATATATTAATGTAAAATTCCATGGTAAATTGAATTTTGCCAAAATAATCACATAAACCTAAATTCCAACTGAAATATGTATTTTACATACACATGAAATTTTGTACTCAATGGTGTTTCAAGCCTTCAGAGAAATAAAGAAAAGCAACATAAAATCTCTTTGGAAGTGGTTTGTATTTTAATAAACATATTTTTCAGCAATTAACATGAGAAATAAATTTTTTGAAGGCAGTAAGAAAACAGACACAGAGCTGATACTAGGAATAACATGATAGGTACCTTAAGGGAGGGAGGAAGTAAGGAAGGGTGAGAGAGAAGGAAAGAGTGACAGAGAATATCAATCCTTCCCAGTTAGATGGCTCCAGAAAAACTCTACTAAAGAAGAAAGACTTGCAAAGAGTCCTAAAGGACTGAGCAAAATTTCCGTAAGAGAGTAATGGAGAGTAGGAAAGATGGGAAGCTGACAAGAACCATAATGTTGAGAAATAAAAAGCAAGATGAGAATTTTACATTAAATTAAATAGGAAGTGAGGAGATACTTTAGGTAGTGGGAGGAAAGGAGATGGGTTAGGAGCATTTTGCATGTCCACCCCAGTGGTCTCCAGTGAGGAGTGTGTGTGTGTGCCCTGGGGGGGGATTTGCAGAATGATCCCCTGGGATGGGAGAGATGGTATTACAACATCTACTCATATTCATTTTATCTCTTTCATAAAACTTCCTATGTTGTGTGCTTTATAGTTAATATAATAACATAAATGTAATTAATGTAACCTGATGAATTAGCATAGCTAACTTTATAATGTAAAAATGAAAACAATATTGAGAATGGAAAGTACCTGTGCATTTTTTAGGTTCACATTATCATCAAAACCTTCAGCTAAACTGTTAGCTAAACTACCAATTCAAGCTGATATTTTGGGGATTACTACTCAGGGAGCTATCAATAAATCCCAAGGAAAAAAATATTGACTGCATGGGTTGCAAAATACCACATCTTAACTTGCCCTCATGGAGTTTCACAGTGGAGAATTGTGGTAGTAAAACAAACTAGGTATAAACCACTCTAATTTTAACCTAGTGATTTTTAAATTTGCATATAAACAACTTCTACTGAACCTGTTAACATCCCATGGATTGGGGTCCTGTGGACTTTCCATACAGAAATGAATGAAAAATTCTGAGTATCTGAAGGAGAAAACAGATTTAAGAAATACAAAGAACAATGTTTTTCATGTGATGAATCAAAGGTGATATTTTAGTGGCTGGAGGTATCATAGGTGTTAGTAGTCAATTAGTGCACCAAATTTGCTGCATTGATGGTGTATTGGGGAGAATATGATGCAACCAGCATATGAAAATATAGATATGGACTGTTTGCTCTGAGGATGTGTATGTATGGCTGCCCTGTAAAAGATGATCAGTGAACCCCCAGGAATGGATAATTTCACCTAAGAAGAAAAGTAGATGAAAGAATTTCTATGAGTATATAAGATATATTAAACATTTGGCACCATGTCAGACACATAATATGTATTGAATAACAGTGTCCTTTTTCCTTTTACTGGCCTAAAAAAATAAGATGTTTGTTATTTATATCTCAAATTAAGGCAAGGGGTAATCGTCAAATTTGTTTCACCTAAAATATATAATGTTCAATTTTTCATGAAACTGTGTCTGAGTTAGGAGACTTTTTACATTAATTGACAAGAAAAACTGGGACAAAAACAAAATTATCTCCCCTTTCTTCTTCTCTCCTATATTATAATTTTATTTATCCATTTAAATTGTGCCATATTTTGGCAGTATGATCAGAATATGTTTGAAAAACTCCCAGACCAAAGTACAGTAGCCTGCTCAGAAAGAGATGGATGTTTTGGTATCTAAAGATATATTGATCCTCTGTTTCATTTACCTGCTACATAGTGGGACCACCCATTCAGCATGCCAAACAAATAAAAATTTATTCTTATTTTTAAACTTCTACAAAAAAGAATTTCCTGTACAATCATTCACTTCTCATATTCCTATAATGCCACTAAATAATCTTCGAATGTTGAAAAAAATATACCTAATTCCTTTGTTCTATTTGGAGTATTATCTTTTAAAAATATTCTTTTAAGTTTACAAAGTAATTTAATAATAAAAAAAAATAATAAAATAAATTCCTATAATTCTGGTTTATATAGAAGAACAGAAGTAAAATAGCCAAACATGTCTGAAGAACAAAAATAAGATGGGATAGAGAGTTGGGGGGGCACGGGGAGGGCTGTACAACTCAGAGAAGACAAGTAGTGACTCTATAGCATCTCACTATGCTGATGGACAGTGACTGTAATGGTGTTGGTGGGGGGGACCTGATGAAGGGGATAGTTTAATAACCATAATATTGCACATGTAATTGTACAATAATGATACCAAAATAAATTATTAAAAAAAAAAAGATGGGATAGAGAGCTTCTAATAATTAAGGCCCTGTGTTTGTGGCACAGTGACACATAATAATATGTTCCAAGGAAGAGAATAAGTGGTTCAGGTACAGATCCTTGTTGTAACAGAAACTTGACTTATGGCAGAAGTGGCATTCAGATTACGGGAGAAAGGGTGCTAGGCTAGGACAACTAGTTAAATATTCTCTTTTTGTGTTCACGTTTAGAAAACTGGAAAGCAGCTAGCTGGCAGACATCTTTTATACAGTCTTCCTTTTCTTAAAGATCTCCTTCATATCTCCTTTTGTTTTTTTTACCTTTTGACTAGAATAAAATTTTGCTCTCAGGGCACTTCCAAATCTTTCTGCATATTTCAGATTCCACAGGGAAACATTCTCTGTGAAATCCTAGTAAAAGACACATGACTAGTAAGCAGTGTTGAGTGTACTAAGAGGATTAATTTATACAACTCTACATTTCCAAAATAAAGTGAGCAGTGCACTGACCAGATTGCTCAAGGAAAGCAACATAAAAATACATAGGTACTTTTTCTTTCCCCTGGAGCACCATATAGATTGCCCTGAACATCACAGTGTTCAGTGAATATCTGTACATCGATTCTGCATAAGATGAATAGATTTTAGTCTGAAGTCCTTAGTAGAATGAAGGTCCTTCGGGCAGCACATTTAATCACTATCTAATAGGGAATTCTGAATGCTAGGTATCATTTGGAACTTACTGTTACAAAGAGTTCCTAGGGTATCATAATCTTCCAAGGATTCGCAGACCACTCGCCATTGAGAAAAGACAGAGTTCGGGCTTATCAGAGTGGAATCCAAGAGGCTTCTCGAGCCCATGAGGTCATCAGTGCAAATGTCACAGATGTTCTTCCCAGTTGCAAAATTCCAGTAAGGAAGGGAGAAGGAAGGGTCCTGCAGCATTTCCTGCATCACAGAAACTCTGTTAGCATTCTCTGTTCTGGTTATGATTCTCCCTCTCTGCATGACAAGAGGGAGAATTGGCAGTCTGTTTTATTGGCTCTCTTCAGCCACTTAGGAACCTGTAAGTGTCTCGGTGGTGTCTGAAGGCCCAAGTAGTTAAATACCTTATTGAACAAAGCTTCGAATACACTTACAAGGAGTCATTTAGGCACTAGAGGGAATGAAACTCCACTCATTACACAAAAGTTTGTGCAACAATTTTTTGGGGAGAAAAAAGATCTTCCTTTTATTTTTTAGGCAGTCATTACATTTCTGTTGGTTACACCAAGCATTATCATGAATAACTTCCATTCCTTGACATTTCCACCTCCTTCCATTTTCCTATCTCTAATTCAGGCATCACTAACTCTTGATCTAGAGGCAGACCCAGCCTTGAAATACGTGGAGCGGTGATTTTTTTTTTTTTTTTGGTTTCTGTTTGTGAGTTTAACTTGAATGATTAATCATTTAGATTCTGGTTTGGCTACAGGCTACAGAGGCTCTTTCACATTTGCCATATCTGTTAGGGCACTAGAGGTGTTTTACTTAGAGGCCCCCTGCTACAGAATCTGAACTGTTAAGACTCAGGCTTCTGCCTGGAACTAATGCGGACAGGAAATGCTAAGCAAGCAGAATATTTCTTTGTGCATACTGTTAGATCCGAGACCAAGTTTCCATTTAGAGCTAATCTCCGTAATTAAAAAAATGCTGGATTCAAGATCACATGCTTATATTTTACTGGTGTCCTTAGAATATATATTATTGTTATTTTATTGTTATATGTGTTATTTCTCATTCCTTTACGCCTTTGGGGAGTTATATTTAAAGTGTGGGATTTAACTTTTGGGATAGCCATGGTTTTTTATCTCATCTCCCAAGCATTTAGTACTTTTCTGCTTTTTTACTTTAAACCCTTTCTAGTAAGCATTTCCTCGTCCTCAGGGTATTTTAGAGGGCCAGAAGCTTTCCAGGGCATCCCAGTTACTGATCTCCAGGGGTTTACAGTCCTTGTTTAGAAGCCATTGTTCTAGCTCACAAAAATTAGTGACAGCTTCCAAGGGATCATTAAGAGTCAGTTTGTGGTTCAACAACTGACATGTGGGAGCTGGAGCATAGTCATGTGGCATTTCAACTGTGTGTTACTTGTAGATTGTAATTTATTGGATCCCTTGTGCTGCTGAGTTTTAAAAATGTAAATCGCAGAGGTTGAAGTTTACAGAAGCAAAATTGGAGCTTTTATATACTTTCCACCTGCCCTTTCATTTTGATGTGCCCATGGGAAAGTGACTTGAAGTCACAAAGATGTGAAGTTGATTACAAATGACAGATTTAGCTACTCCTAATCTAAATGTCTCGTTACCAGAGCAATAAATATGAAGTTTAGAGGATCAGATGAATTCATTTAATCACTCAAACTGCATATGGGTTGACTACTGTCATAGCAATATTTTATTCTGTATTTTAATGTATCAATTTTCTCTTTTCCAACCATTTATTTTCTTGGAATAATGCTGGACATAAGCATACTGCAAATGAATAAATGAATATAAACACCTTTTCTGCCCTCAGATATTTTTTGACTAATTTTTAGATTTCAGTTTGAGGAGAGAGACTCGTTATTTCCCATAGGAAACAGGTTCAATTTGTGGAAGTACTCGTTGAGATCTAATAATTTAAAGTTTTATCTTAAAATTTTACACTTTTCTCAAGAAAAAGCACTTGCTAAAAGAAACAATAATAAAGTATCCATGTTAACGGATGCTTTAATGTGGTTTAATCTTGTTTGCTTAAAAATAAACAGGAAGTAGCTGTGTTTGGGCTGATGTCCACTTTATGCCAAAAAAGCCAATGGCATTTAAGGAAAAATGAAGTCTGATGTGATGTTGTTAATAGGTTTCTTCTAAAAGCCTCAGAGTGGTAAAGGCATGGAAAAAATGGAGCTCAGTGAAAATATGACAATATAAATGGAAGGTACCTTTTTCATCATTTATATCCTATACCATGTTAGAAAGAAGCATCAACTGGCATCAATGAGATGTATATTTCGGATGTAGTAGACTAAGTACATGCACATGTGCTTCATCCAGATGGGAAGGGGCAGTGGTTAACATATGATAAGGAAGACATATCAACTGAGATTCTTTTGTTGCAAACTATATGAGGGTAATTTTTAAAATTTCAAAGCTGTAGAATATGCCCCACAATTTAATTCACAGCTACAAATGTCTCAGTTTGCTTCCTCATCACTGATATACTTTCTTTTCACTTCACAAAAGATTAATTAGTAAGTAATCAGTGCAAGGAGAAACTTAACCAAATGTCAAAGAGAAATTAATAACATGAAATTGCTTTGTCGTCACACATTCTGATCATTCGGAACACTGTGAATTAAAATGTCTTACAAACAAGGCTCCTTGCCTTGTTTGAAAGTGGAAATGTCTCATGCGTACCTGCATGTCTCTCTCCAACTGCAGCAAGTGGTACCTGTGCCACGTGAGGAAAGCTGGTCCTTCGTGAGAGAAATCCACTTCACTAAAGCTCTCCTGTCCTGTTCCAAGGAAGGTCTTTTTGACTGAGTAATAGTGTGTCCAAACAAAGTAGTTATAAATGGAAATATTCTCAAATTGTGGTGTGTTGTCATCTGGCCCCAGTATTTCTTCTGACCTCCTGGTGGCAATGACAAACTGAGGGTGAACCGTGTGCTTTGCCATGTCCAGGGCCTGGATGAAGTAGGTCTTTTCTTGTGTGCTCAAGTCCAGAACATTCCTCCTGACTTTAGGGATACAAAATTCAAACATGAAGACATCTGCTTTGTCAGATGGATAGAGAATAAGCATGATCCTCTTTCAATACTATGTCCCATTTACCCATTAATGATAATTATCACATATGCTCAATTCATTTTATATTTCAAAAAATATTCCTTGCTAAAAATCCCTTCTTCAAGCCTGCTTGCTATCTCTTCTGCACCCTAAGGGATTTTTAGGGTTCTCACTAGCTTTCTTTCAGCTTAGTGTGGACTTTACAATTCTGTGATCCTGTTTTATTTATTTCTGCTCACTATTGGCATATTTCTTGGAATTTTCTACATTTTTAATGTCATAAATCTTATGAAAACATGGTATGAAGTATAGGATAGTGGTTAAGACCAGAGATGCAGTCTATGACTCTGCTCACATCTCTCTAAGCCTTAGTTTTTCCTCTGTAAAGTGTGTGTGAAAATAATACCTGCTTAAAGAGTAGTTAAGATTGAAGAGTATACACACGAAAAGTAATTAGACCAGAACCTGGCTCATAACAAAAACTCAATAAATGTTCAGACCCTGGCTCATAATAAAGACATTAAACCTTTTGTCCAATGTTTGGCACATAAAAAACAAGCAAGTATTGCTAGCTGTTTATCTAAAGCTTGTTATTTATTGCTATTTAGGCTGCCGGCCAGGCTTATGATCTGGAATGGCTGGACTTGATCATCGCCCTTGGGAATTTTCTTTGTGGGTCAGCAAAGTGTAGTGGAAGGAGCCCAAGGATTAGAGCTGGACAGATCTCAGTGTGAATTACAGGTTTTCCAAGTACCAGCTACATGGATTTGACCATTCAAAGCTTACTTCTGACTTAATATAATTACCTTGAGAAGTTACTGAAAGGTATGGTCATAAACACTTAGCATAGTTCCTACCATATACTGGTTGCTCAACAAACATTTTGAAGTAAGTACTATTAAGTCAGAAGATCGGAGCTTCAAGCACCACTCTTAAATCTAATGGATTTCTTGGCCTTTCTAAGTTTCAATTTCCTCAACTGTGAAAAACAAGAAGTGAACGACAAGATTTTCAGGTGTTCTTCCATCTCAGGTGATTTAGGATTCCATTAAACGCTCTGAGTTTGGCACAGGACTTGCGTGTCCATTCCCATCCCCATTACCTGTGAGAACCCTCTGGTCACAGGCAGCTCCTCCCCATCCAGGACGGCAAGTCCCACAGTTGTGTCCTGAGAAGTTGCCATTGCAGTGGCATGTCCTATTGAAGAACCGTGTGGGCCAGGCCTCCCGGTCGTCTCGGCCGTCATGGGGGTACTGGGGACTGTGGGGTCGGGAGTCTGCAGTCACTCCCTCACAGTTGCCCCTCCCCGATGAGGAGCCACAGGGATCCGTGCCAGGCCCAGACCCGGGGGACAGGTCTGGGCAACACACACCACTTCTCAGAGCTTCAGCCGTGACACACTCTCTTGGGAATTGAGCCCAGGCCTGTTGAAAAAATAGCAAGGGCAAAAAGATGTATCCCAGAGACAGGAATTTTTGAGCTTTCATTTTGCTTGAAGCAAGAGTGAATGACAGCTCTCTGGTTCACAGCCCTTTGTGTAGAGACTGAGGCACATAAATATAAAGCAAGCTGAAAAGGAAAAAGCAAAATGGGATTATGGAAGGTTTTTTTTGTACTGTTAAAAATAGCATAGACCATTCCCAACCCACCTGCAAACTACTTTTCCTATCTGGAAAATGATATTTCCAGCAAATAATAAAAATAGTAATTTACCTTTTAAAATTTGACATGTATAATGCCTACTTAATTAAATCCCCTGTCCTAGTCATTTATTTTTCTTAATTTTTAATCTCTATTTATATAAAAAAATACCCTGCATGTCATATATCAAAAGCATTTATTAGCAGGTCCCCAGCATTAATTACTTAACTATGGAACAGACATATTGAGAGATTTCCAGCAGGTTAATTTTGTGATTTAAAGTCCCCCATCCTAATGGAGTTTCGGCAGGAGTCCACCCACTCCCCATAGAGGTTGTCTCCAGTACCTGGAACTCCTGAAGGGATTCTCTGTCGAATCTCTTAGAACGAGTGTTTTATATTTGCTTGCCTCCCGATGTCAGAGCTGTTAATTGCATGTGGGTTTCTGCCTGATAACTAATACCAAATCTGGGAGGGGCTGGTCCTCCTAGCCGCCCTTACTAATCCCTTCCACTTCTATGGGTTTTTCTGCCTTTTAAGTACTTAGCACATGATTTCCTTCCCACTGATCTCCTTGTGATGCTTAAAGTTTTAAGAAAAGGTCAGAGGCACTTATTTGGAATACAAGTCAGAAAAACTAGAGAGCTTTTGTTTCCATTGTAGAGATTTCTTTTTTCATATGATGTATCTTTAAAGGATGAAACAAGATTACTTACTTTTTCTTAGTGGTACAAGGGCTAGGCTAGTGCCTGTAAGTGATGGCAGCTTTCGGTTGTGTTTGGTCTTAAAAACAGACGCTGCCACTCTTGTAATTTATAGAAAGAATAATTATAATAGAAAAAGAATCAGATACAATTACACCATGTCACATGACTTTGGCTATCGTGGTGCCCGCTGATGTTGACCAGACACTTAGGGTCTTTCCTCCCAACTCCCCAGCCTCCTCTGGGGTGGCATCTTTCTCTGTGACAAAGCATCTTCTCTTGTTTTGAAGGGTCACTGCTACTTCTGTTGTTTAGAAGATGGCTACTAAATGGCTTCTTCTTTCCAAATGTCTGCAAGTAGCCTTAAGTCAATAACATGAATTTAAAAAATTTTAAGTGCCTTGCTAATTTTAATGGCTTTGATACCATCATTAACCAATATTTCAAGACTTTGTACCCACTCACATAGGGAAAACTTAATTATGAAAAATAATGAATATGAAATAATTGTTTTGGTTGTTTCGATTTTTTAGTCTTTTTGCTGGGTCAAAGAAGATTGTCATTCTCCTCTCTTAAATAAAGTTACTAGCAATGTGCCAATATTGGCTTCTTAGGTTTAACAAAAGTACTCAAGTTATGCATGTTAACTTTAAGGGAACTTGGTGAAGGACATGTGGAAATTTGGCAATCTTTGTAACTTTTGTGTATATCTAACATTACTCCAAAAAATGTAATGTTTCTTTTAAAAACTAAGTAATCTACTAATATATATTCATTCATATGCACTGATATAAATAAACTACAGTATGTCACATAACATTAAAAGCAAAACACAAAACAAAAATGAGGCTTTTCCCATTACACCTCTTTGTTGTAGAAGTCCCACAGTTAACCCTGAATGTAGTGTGATCTATGACTTATATAGACCATGTGAGCTCATCAGTGTCAAATCACAAAATATTAATTACATGTAAGAATAAATACAACATGATATTCTGATATTTCTGGACCTTAATGGACCTGTGCAGCCTCTAGGACACTGTGGGGTTCCCATCTTAGAGATCAGTGCTCAGACTGATCTTGTCCAGTCTCATGGAATTCATCTATGTGCTGGTGAATCCCAAGTTGATACTAATAACAATCTCTCTGCAGAGGTTCTGACATATATTTAGCTGCCTACTCACTAAGTCCACTTAGATATCTAAGAGGTTCATCAGATATTTATAAAACATGGTCTTCAGTCTTTCCCATCCCAGTAAATGGAATCACTGTTCATTACTTAGGGAAAAAAACCAACACGCAAAAGACCTTGTCTCTTCCTCTTTGTTTCATACAAACTGCATTCATCAGCTGGTCCAACAGTCTAACTTTGAGCCATCATTAACTCTCACCTGGACTGTGGCAATAAGTTAATTTAT